>PVJO010014482.1:0-48099 GCA_004026905.1 Hystrix cristata | reverse complement strand
CTACTTGGGTGATACAAAACTTCTACCTGTTCATTAAGCCAAGGCCAATGGGGAACAAGTATGGTGAGACAAATTGCAAAATCACAAATGTTAAACAAAGACGTTTTGGAACACACTTTGATTATGCAGAAGGGTAGCTAATGATCATAATTTATAAGTATATTTTGAATGCAGGTGTCTATATTAACTCCTACAGATTGCAGTTTTCTTCTTATTTTTAACGTTTTGAAATACAAGTTTACCACTATCCAGACTAGTTGGGACAATCTTATTATTTGAAAGATTGCAACATACTAATTGCTATTTATAATTTTTCTTTCTATTAAGAATCTCTTAGAAAGCTCCAAATGGCTTTTCTTTTAAGTAATTTATCTTCTGTTATTGACTGTGTTCTTCAACAAAATTCATCTGAAGATCTCTCCTTAAATACTTTTACACACATAACATCTCTTCGCATTTTAAACTTTCTGGCTATTACTTTATGTATGTGATGCCACCTTTTGCTTTCAGCCAAGAATTTTAAGACATTTAAAACATTAACAATTCTGACATGATTGTATTCTAAGCTTTGTATCACTTTTGGACATGCAGATACTGTATTTGCTGCCTACAAATCGAGTGATATCACTCGCTTATGAATTGATGATATTTCAGGGCATAAAATTCTAAGGCTTCCTTTTATTCCATTTGGAATCCATCACCTCTCCTCTTTGTAATTGAAATAATGGACTTATTCTAAGTGTTCATTTTATTTTCACACATTGAGTGTAAATATGTTTCAATATTACTATAATTACAGCCCATGTGAACACCAGGAAAAACTTTTTAAAAACAAAGTTAAAATGGCCACATTACACCTCTACAAGTCAAGTTCACAAACCCAAATGCCTCCTTGAGAGGTAATGAATAAACAGTATTATTCAAAACCTTGCAGAAGACCACTTCTTATCAGGATGCCAGCATAATTATGAAACCTTTGACACGAAGAGAGAATAACCAGTGTTAATATAGTAGTTTACCATCATCGGTTTATATTTAAAACATCCTAACACTCAAGGTAACATATTCCCATTTCGCAGATGTACATGGGAAGAAAAGCATCTGCTCACCGATACTCAGGGGACAGCATAATCTTGGTTCCTGGACTTCTTGGGCTGATGTTTGTTCAAAGACTAAAATGAGGCACTCAGCCTTAAGGGTCTAACTTCTGGAATTCAACTGTAAAGAAACTAGCCACAAAATGCACAGTTTTCTAAGTCTTTAAAATTCACGTTCTCTTTTGACGGTTTAGTTCAGTGGTAGAGTTCTTGTACCTGGGTTCTGTGTTCAGCATCAAGGAAAAAAACACATTTTCTTTCTTTTTATCATTTTGTCACTTATTCTTCTGTATTCTTAAATAAGTGAACTTTTTTTTTCTTTTTTTAAACAGAAACAAATTTTAGAAGTATGAAAGAGATGTGAATGACAAACTCCAAAACTAAAGTTATAGCCATAGTAGTTTAAACTACAAACTTCACACTCTGAGAAGCTAATTTATCTTTCCAATTTTAAAACACTAATTTTACTTTTCTTTGACTCATATTTTCAAGTTGCAAGAATTAACTGAACTAATAGATAAAGCACAATCTATATGATATGGTAACGAAAACTCACAATAAATGAAGTATGGACTGGAGTACAGAGGAGTAGAAACAGCCTTACACGCAGGTCTCAGCTCAGTCACAGAAAATAGTCTCTCATGCTTTTCTGTCTAAGGCATTTGAGGAGTTCGTGCAAATATTAAAAGCATTAACATGATCTGGCTTCTCTGTGAGTCTAGGCCATGGACAGCTTCCAAATCAAGAATTTTGTTAACTGTAGTAGGTTTAAAAAGAGAATCCTTGCTAACCATAGAAGGTTGTTCTTGTTACATTAAACAAGATAAATTTGGGATCTATGGGAGTAGTGTGGAATGTGACCATGATCTGTTTAGGGTAAGAAGATCCAAAACAGGGAACATTGAAGATAGGAATTTGACATCCACCTTGGATTAGAAGCTGAATTCCGATGAGTTGAATGTCACTAACTGCTTTAAACCAGTTTCATTTTTTACTCACACACACAAGATTTTAAGTCTCTATTTAGCTGTAAGTTACATCTTTAAAAATCTGTTTGTTTGTTTGTTTTTTTCCAATCTGGAAGAATTTTAATTCTACCATATAGTCTTTCACACATTAGGTGAGAGAGAATGCTAATTTTGTATGATTTGTGGCTCCTGTTTATCATTTTAGTAGAGGGATAAATATTCCAGGAAAGTTTATTTTCATTTAAAAGTAATCAGACATGACTTTATAATGCCAGAAGAAAATTACGGGCCAATATCTCCACAAAATACCAGTGGATGCAAAAATCCTCAACAATATAATAGTAAAACAAATTCAATAGCAGTAACATAACCAATTACATATTAGTCCTGAGATGTAAGGATGGTTCAGTAGATGAAGAAAAAGAATTTGTCAAAACTAAACATCTTACATAATCAAAACTCTCAGCACATACAGAAGAAATGGACCTCAACCTAATAAGGTCATGTTGGCAGCCCATATTACTCAACTGTGTTTTTTCCTGAGATCAGAAACAAAAAACAATGCCCATTAGTACCATTAGTATTTTAAAAATAGTAGTAAAATTCCTAATGAGAGCAACTAATTCCAAAATATAAAGGGTGTCCAAAGTGAAAAGAAGAAAGTTAAAATTTTTTAGCAGACAATATGATTTTATATATAGAAACATACAAGGACTTTAACCAAACAGTAAAAATAGATTTAAAAACTCAGTAAATTTGCAGAATACATAATTGAATTTAAGAAATCAATAGGGCTTCTATGCACTGCCTGAATAATTTTAGAAATAAGCCAAAGAGCAGAAAGAAACATATGATGAAAATATAAAACACTGATGAAAAATTAAATGAAAAAAAAAAATCCAGGTTCATGAATTAGAAGAATTAATATCGGTACAATGTACATTCTACACAAAGTAATCTAGAGATTCAATAAAATCTCTATCAAAATTAGAACAGCATTTTTTTGCAAAAATAGAGAAAAAAATTAAAAATTTTTGAAACCATGAAAAGATCTTGAAAGATCAAATCACAAACAAAAAGAGCAAAGGTAGCAGCATTACCCTTCCTGATTTTAAAATATACTACAAAGTCATTGTAGCCAAAATTGCATGGTACTAGCACAAAAACAGACACACAGAACAACAGAACTGAACAGGATCCATAATTAGATCAATTGATATTTGACAAAGGTGCCAAGAATACACAACAGCTGAGGGACAGTCTCTTCAGGAAACAGGATTGAGAAAGCTAGATATCCACATAAGGAAAAATGCAATTGTACTCATATCTCATACCATAAAGTAAAAGTCAACTCAATGTGGATTAAGGATGTGAGCACAATGAAATTGAAAGAGAAGCAGTATTTCCAAAATCATTCCCGGAAGCAAACATTACCCTGATATAAAACCAGAAAAAGGATCCAACCAAAAAAGAGAACTGTAGGCCAATTTCCCTAATGAACATAGATGCAAAAATTCTCAACAAGATACTGACAAACAGAATGCAACTAATTATCAAGAAGATTATACACCATGACCAAGTAGGATTCATCCCAGGGATGCAAGGATGATTCAACATACACAAATCAATGCATGTAATACACCATATCAATGGAGTCAAAGACAAAAATCACATGGTCATCTCAGTAGATGCAGAAAAAGCATTTGACATAATCCAACACCCATTCATGATAAAAAAGAAAACTGCAGAAATTAGGAATTGACGGTCTATATCTCAACCTGATAAAAGTCATCTATGACAATCCAATGACCAACATTACACTGAACAGTCAGAAACTGGACGCTTTCATTCTAAAATCTGGAACAAGACAAGGATCCCCACTATCACCACTACTGTTCAATATAGTTCTAGAAACATTAGCCAGAGCAATTAGGCAAGAGAAAGAAATAAAAGGAATAAAGATAGGAAAGGAAGAAGTTAAGCTATCGTTATTTGCGGATGACATGATACTCTACATAGAAGACCCAAAAAACTCCACCAAAAAACTACTGGATTTAATAACTAAATTCAGTTGTGTTGCTGGATACAAAGTTAACACCCAGAAGTCAATAGCATTCCTATATACAAATAACAAACTCACTGAGAAAGAAATAACAAAAGATATTCCTTTCACAACTGCATCCAGAAAAATGAAATACTTAGGAATCTATCTAACAAAGCAAGTAAAAGATCTTTACATTGAAAACTACAGTACTCTAAAAAAGGAAATTGAAAGGGATATCAGAAAATGGGAAGATAAAACATGTTCTTGGGTAGGAAGAACCAACATAGTGAAAATGGCCATACTTCCTAAATTACTATACAGATTTAATGCAATTCCAATCAAAATACCATTAACATACTTCACAGAAGTAGAAAAAATAATCATGAAATTTATCTGGAACCAGAAGAGAACATGAATAGCGAAAACAATCCTGGGCAACAGGGGCAAGGCAGGGGGCATCACAATCCTTGACATGAAATTATACTATAAAGCTACTGTGATAAAAAGAGCATGGTACTGGCACAAAGACAAACTTGGGGACCAATGGAACAGGCTAGAAGATGCAGAAATAACTCCAAACACACTCAAATACCTCATCTTCGACAAAGGAGCCAAACACCCTCACTGGAAGAAAGATAGCCTTTTTAATAAATGGTGCTGGAAAAACTGGCTAACCACATGTTGAAAATTAAAACTAGATATATGTCTCTCACCATACACTAAACTCAAATCAAAGTGGATCAAAGATCTAAACATTAAAACAGAAACATTAAATTTACTGGAGGATAGAATAGGAAGAACCCTCAAAGACATAGGGGTAGGAAAAAAATTTATGAACAGAACCCAGACTGCACAGGAAATAATACAAAGAATCAGTGCTTGGGACTTCATCCTACTAAAAGGCTTTTGCACAGCAAAAGAAATCATTAATAGAGCAGGACAAAAAGCCACAGACTGGGAAAAAATCTTTGCCAGCTGCCCCTCAGACAAAGGTCTAACATCTAAAATATATAAAGAACTCAAAAAAATCAACCCCCCCAAATTTAAAGACCCAATCCAAAAATGGGCATCGGAAATGAATAAACAGTTTTCAGATGAAGAAATAAAAATGGCAAATAAACATATGAAAAATGTTCAACATCATTGGTCATTCGAGAGATGCAAATCAAAACAACGTTAAGATTCCATCTCACTCCAGAAAGAATATCTATTATCAAGAAATCAACCAACAACAAGTGCTGGTGTGGCTGTGGGGAAAAAGGTACCCTTCTCCACTGTTGGTGGGAATGTAGACTAGTCCAACCACTATGGAAATCAGTATGGAGACTCTTCAAAAAACTAAATCTACAGGTTCCATTTGATCCAGCTATTCCCCTGCTTGATATCTTCCCAGAAGAATTGAAAACCTCATACCACAGAGATCTATTCACAACCATGTTCGTAGCAACACAATTTGTAATAGCTAAGTCTTGGAAACAACCCAACAATTAAGGAATGGCTAAAGAAGATGTGGTTTTTCTACACAATGGAGTACTACTCTGCCATAAAAAAGGATAAACTAGAGTCATTTGTGAGCAAATGGGTGCACCTTGAGAACATACTCTTAAGTGAAATAAATCAGTCACTCATGAGTACACATCCAATTGTTTCTCTGATATGAGAAACCATAAGTGTACATAAATACAAAGAGGCATACTAGTTATGAGTAAAAGAAAGATAACATTCAAAAGAGATGAGAACTAGAAGGGAAAAAGAAGGAAGAGAAAAGGGAAAGAAAGGGAAAAAATGGAAAAATGTAAATAAGCCTGTAAATAAGGAAAGGGGGGAACCGAAGGGGGGTGAGGAAGGGGGGCAACCAAGATACATCATGTATAGCTACAAAATAACCATGATAAATGGGATCATTATGTATACAATGTACCAATGCATGTTCTTGGTAAAAAATAAAAATTAAAAAAAAAAAAGGGATGTGAGCACAAATCTCTAGCCATAAAATTACCACATGAAAACATAGGAAACACACTTGAAGACACTGGCCTGGGCAAATATCTTGCTGATATACAGTACAGTCAGCAAAAGCAAAAGGAGACGAATGGGGTTACAGAAAAGTAAAATGCTTCTGCATGTTTAAGGAGATAATGAACAGAGTGAAGGGCTAGCTACAGAATGGAAAAAAAAAACATGCAAAGAGTACATCGGCTAAAGAGTTAGTATTCAAAATATATAAGGAATTCAACTCAATAGCAAAGAAACAAAGACTACAAAAAAAATCCTCCAAATAATTCAATTAAAATGGGCAAATATCTGAATAAATATTTCTTGACAGGAAACAAAGGTATAAGAAACATACTTATCATCATTTATCTTCAGAGAAGTGAAGATTAAACCATGGTGACATCCCCTAACACATGTTGGAATAGCTATTATCTAAAAACAGAAATGATCCATGTTGATAAGGATGGAGAGAAAAGCGAAATCCTTGAACACCATTGTTGAAAATGTGAGTTAATGCAGCTACTATGGAAAACAGTAAGGCGATGTCTCAAAAACTTAAAAATAAAATTATCATAGAATCCATCAATACAACTTCTATAAATACAAAAGAAATCAAATTAGTATATCAAAGAATTATCTGACAGGGTGAAGGTATGGCTTAGTGGTAGCGTGCTTGTCTAAAATGTATGAGGCTTTCAATTCAAAACCCAGCACAGAAAAAAAAAAGGTAAAAAAATAAAATAAAAAAGCAGTGTCTTTACTCCCATTATACTGCAGCAATATTCATGAAGACACAATTAGGAATCAGTCTAAGTGTCCACTGGCAGAGGAATTAAAAAATGGTATATGTACAAAATGGGGCACTAGTCAGGTTTGTAAAAGCCATTCTGCCATTCCAGACCACAAAGTTGAATGAGGAGAGCTTCATGATACATGAAATCAGTCAGACATAGAATGATAAATACTATGTGATCTCTCTAGCTCTCTTTCGATATGCGATCTAAACAAATTGAACTCATGAAAGCAGCAAGTAGAATGGTTGTTGCCCAAGAATGGGAACAGTGGAGAAAATGCATTGCTGGCCAGAGGTTAGAGAGGTTCAATTAGATGGGAGGAACTGGTTCTAGAGATCTATTTCACAGTATGGAGACTGCAGCCAATAATAAGGTCTTGCATACATTAAAAACAGTGAATTTAGATCTTAAATGTTCTCGCCACACATACACACACATTCACAGACAACTATGCGTGGCGGTGGATATGCTAACTTCATCACTTGTTGTATCATTCCAGGGTATATATTAAAACATCACATTTGTACGACACATATATAAAGAAATTGTGCTGGAGAAAGGTGGTAAGTATACATAACGGAGTACTACTCGGTGGTAAAGAAGGATAAATTTGAGGCATTTGTAGGAAAATGGGAACATCTTGAATACATAACGCCAAGTGAAAGTAATCAGACATAGAAGGTTAAAGATCACATGGTTTGTCTTATATGAGAAGCTCAAAGTATAAATAATTCAAAGAGCAAAGTGAAAGAAAGATGGTAGGAAACAGAAGGATAGACTTTGTGGAGATGGAAAAGAGGATGGGCAATAGGGACAGAGGGGAAGGACAGGAGAAGAAGAAGTAAAAAAGATAAAGGTGCAGTATGCACATGTACCAATACTTCACAGTAA
Organism: Hystrix cristata; assembly: GCA_004026905.1. Taxonomy (NCBI): domain Eukaryota; kingdom Metazoa; phylum Chordata; class Mammalia; order Rodentia; family Hystricidae; genus Hystrix; species Hystrix cristata. The sequence continues at coordinate 40,310 of PVJO010014482.1, read as the reverse complement.
TATATTCAATATGTATTGCAAGCATATACTAATAGAAATTGTTCTAAAGAATTACAAAAAAAGAAAAATTTTATGATCTCAAGTATTTTTCATGGTGACATAATATATATCCTTTAACTTATGTAAGTATTCAAAAGTTCCTATCGTTTTGCACTGATGTATGTAATATTTTAACACCTACACAAGTAAACAACATGTTTAACAAGAACTTTGTACGTACTCCTCACAACTTTCAAGGAACCAGTCATATATTTTCCATACATGGTTCGTGATTGTTTCTGGCTTTATTTCAGACTCTGCTTTCTGGTCATCCCCTGCATTCACCCCATTCTTTCTTAAAAATTTACTCAAACAAGTAATAAGAAAAGCTACATTTGAGGGAAACTTCCTATCTTCCAGGCACTGTGGTGAAGTATGTTGCATACATCATTATGTCAATTCTCACAACTGAAAGAAGCAGGAATTACCATGTCCACCTTAGAGGAGTTGGGCTACAGAGAATTAATTGTCTTGGCTTATGGCCATCTTTAGAAACTGGTAGATTCAGTTTGATATCAAGTTTGATATAAAAGCAGATGTTTTCGACCACCACATTATTCTTAGCTCAATTCATTTTTGTAAATTTTAAGTGAAGAGTTGAGGGGTTAAATCGAGGGCATAATGGTTGTCTCTGTTTTAGAATAAATTATTTAAAAAAATATTCTTAAGTCATCTTCTTAAAAGAGGAAATAACTTCAAAAGAGTTTGTGAGGCTAAGTAAATAGTTTAAGAGTGTTTCTAGACTCTATTAAGTCAATAATTATCAACATTATCAAAATTCCATCAACTAAATCATCCTTTATTCAACAAATACAGAACACCCAAGAAGTATTCTGATATAGGACATGTAAAATATAAGTGACTAAGGATTGACACACATGAGAAACAAGTCATCCATATGCCATCAATTTGAAATTGTGAGTAGTTGTAGGAAGAACAAAATGAGAACAATGTGATGAAGAACAATTCATACACAGGCTGTTTTGATGAGAAGTTTCTATCTCCCACAACCGTGAAGCAGACAACCCTAAGTATTAATATATATTTCATATTTTATATTTTATATGCATGCACAGTGGGCATGATGTATTTACTTCAGTAGCAAAATGATTTTATCAAATTATTGGAAGATCCCCTCAAATAGTGGATTAAAACTAATGATGCAGAAACAGAGTGCTGCTTATCCCATGATAAGCGAATACTTCTTATGCTATCAGAGAGAAAATTACTTGAGAGGGGAGGAATGTACCCAGGTATTGTCGGGGATGCACTATCCCTAACTCTGTGAAGACCTTTGGTAGACAGATTCAAGGTTTTCATAGAGATGAATAGATGTGCAGGTCAGCTTTCCATCACATTGAGAACAGACCTGAGATAACTTAAAAAGGATGAAGAGTTTATTTTGGCTTCTGATAGTGGAGGGTTCGATCCACGGGGTTGGCTGGCACTGTTGCTTTTTGGTCTGCAGCAAGGCAGCACATCATGGTGGAGATTGTGTGGTGGAGCAAAGTTACTCATCTTTTGGTTGCCAGGAAGCAAACAGGAAGGGTCCGGGGTCTCAACTCCCCCTTGACAGGCACACTGGAAGTCCTCCCAGTGATCTGACTTCCTCCCAGAGGCCACACCTCTGAAAGACTCTATTATCTCTTAGCAGCTCCATAAGCTGGGGACAAAAGCTTCAGTACAAGGGGTTTTGTTGAACATTCAGGGTCCAAACCAAAGCAGTGGAATTAATCATTTACCTAGAAGAAGTTCACAACTAAAACTAATCAATATTTCAAAAAGCATGGATATGACTCTACCTCTTGAAATTTGTGTGTGTGTGTGTGTGTGTGTGTGTGTGTGATTGTTGCTGATAATGACGTCGCTAGTCTTTAAAGTGGCAGAAAATAAACAAGATTTGAAAATATAACCCACAGGATCGTTACGCTGCACATTTTGAACCCTAGGCTGCGGCTTCCTTTCTGCATATTGGTGCAAGTATACATAAGGACTTTCACACTAAATGGCTCTCCCGAAGCTAGGGATGACCATATATGTAAGATAGGTTTCACTGCCGTTTAAATGAAAAAAATCATGAGTGAAGAAATTATGGAGCTAATACAATTTTTTCATCATTTCAAATCCTTAGGTTGCATATGTGAATTAATTTTCAGACTTGTAACAGGTTTTCCATGTATTCATCATGGGACTGTTGATTGTCTATTTTCTTCCAAGAAAAGCTACATGGGCATTTGCCTCTCTACCAGATCATTCTTGTTGATTTCATTTAGCCTCGACTGTGATTGCTTGCAGCTGGGGTCCATTTGCAGCAACATTTTTATATCGTGTACAAGATTAGAGCAAACAAACTACTTTGACTACAGTATTCTCCAATTACATTAATTTTATCCACTGATGTCTTTATTTCCTTCCTTTCCAATTTAGCTCTGTAATGTGAAAATTGGCCCTATTTTTGTGCCTATTATGATGTTCTTAATCCTCTCCTTCTTCCCACATGGTGCTAGTTGCATAAGAAAACTTCACAAACAAACTCTTCTAATGGGAACAAGAGGGTTTTTTTTGAAGAAAAATCCCAAAATGAATTGGGCAGTTAACTTCCCAAGCTTTGAATCGGAAGGTATTTGTTTCAAATATCCTTTAGGAAGACATGAGGCTGTTGTATCGCCTATTTTGTAATATTTTCACTACTAAGTTCATAATATTTTCACTTCTCAGAAAGAATCACAGTGATTTGATCTGACTAAGTGAAGAAAGTCACTGAGGGAATCAGGACTGAGCATAGCAAATGATGCCTGAAAAGCTGAAATAGAAAATACAGACATTAAAAAGAAAAAAGTGGCGCAAAGAGAAAGAATGGATAGAGGGAGTAAAGCAAAGAGAGAGGGTGTGTACTCAGTGGAGTTGTGGAGAATTGGGTTGTACCATCTACCATCTTTGTATGGGACAGTGTTCTCCTAGCTGAAGAAAAACAAGAAAGTATAATGTCATATTATTGACTGAAAATATAACTTTAAATTAAGTAATATGAGCCTAATTAAGACTAAAGCTCATAGTTTAAGATTCAAGGAACAAATGATATACATTAAGATCATGTAGCTTTCATGATCGTGGACATACGTAAGGATGTTTGTGTTGAGTACAATACATAAGAATTAAAATAGCCCTTGGATTTCTGGGACAATATTTAAAACTAGAAGCCTCTGTGAACCTATAGCCCGAGACTCGGGCTGAACTCGAGATCCCCATTTAGCAGCCTCACCTTGAAAAGCCACTTTCAGCACTGAGCCTTGCTGCTTACATGGTGGCCAGTCACCTTGTGGATGACTTTAATATTCTTCTTTTACAGGACAGGATCTGTAACAACACAGACAGTACAAAATAGGTACTGGTATCCAGACTGGAAGGCCTTCAGCATCGATGCACATATGGTTTAAAATTATGTATCTCAGTAAAAAATAGACTCCAACATTTGTGTATGCCTGTTAAAATTGCATGTAACTATTATTCTCAGCATTGTAGTGACGATTATATAGACATGGATGAGGAAAAATTCACACGTGTTTTACAAGTTCTTCTTATTCTCTGTCTCTCTGATTGCTTTCTTTGAGATGTTGTGGCCACAACATGGACAACAGCTGGCGCCGGCTTCCGGGAGCTGAGCTCTGGTGTCGCGTGTGCTATTTCACGTTGTCATCTGAGAGAGAAAGCTCTTCTTCCTGACACTCATTTATACTTGACTGCGTCACCAGGTTTCTGAGAAGCTCTAAGGCAGTGAGAGGTGTAGAGATGCTAAGTAGTTATGCAAGTCTCAGTAAGTCTCTGCTATTTATAATAATCAGGGCACAGAAAAATATGCCACCTTAAAATGACCAGCTGGTCTTTAAAGTTCTCTAAAAACACCAATTACGCTTTGGATGCAAATATCTGTGTTGTATTGTAAAAGTAAATCAAATTATTACTGTTGATGTTGTTAACTGAACTTGTCGCTAGCATTTTAGCAGCAAGAGGAAGCTGTTCAACAGGGCTGGAGTCTAGCACTTGGGCTACAGCAGAAACAGGGCCGATTCCCTGTCACAAAGCTTCAGTCCTCGGTGATCGCTCTGCACACAAATAGACTCAGTTACAGCCTACAAGTTGGATTTCTCCTCCCATTTTATCCCCGTGATTCTAAATGTAGTTGCTAAGTGAATAAAATGATTACTGTAAAGAAAAAAAATTTTTTTTAATTTCTCATCTTTCTTTTTTTTGTTGCTTTATTAGATTCTAAATTCTTGATTTTGCAAATATTTGAGGCTTTATAAATAATAACTTGACGTGAACAGAAGTCTCCAAAATGCCCATGCTCAAATCTCCTCCACGACGTATAAATTGTCTCTACATAACATACAATGTTTTTAATTGTATTGAAAAGTAAATATTAAAAATCAAAATATGAAAGTTATTAGGCAATAAAGATAGATGGAGACAGCAAATTGTGTGAAGCATTAATAGTCCATGCATAAAGCTAATTCTTTACCTGACTTTCTTTTGAAGGTAAGATTTTTTAGTCTGACCTCCTTTATTCATGAAGAAAAAAAAAAAAAAAACAGCTCTGCGATCTTGTGAGAACTTGTCCAACGTTAAACTCCCTGTGCTAAGTCTGAAACCAGTTGTGATAGTTCCTATAATGTCTTTTCCAAAGCTTTCAAATGATGACTGATACTTCTACATTTTTAATGAGCTTTGGCAACCTGATATCATAAGTTAAAAGAATAGTAATTACAGTTTCACAAATAAGACTGCCTTTGATTTGGTTTAGGATTATGTTACATATACAGTCCATATTTAACACTCAAGATCAATAACAGTCATTGCCAATTTTTTTTTATTGCCAAATTTTTTACTCCACCCAATTCAGGTTTTTTCTTGCCCAGATTCCAAACTTGTCTGATTCACACAATCAAACATTTTGATTCCCAGCTAAACTCTTCATTTATTCCTCTGTGAATGAAGTTGTGATATTTCACTTCAGCTTTTTCTTTTAAATAGAAACTCTTTAATGAACAGTTAACACACTACTACATTGATATCCATGGGTAGATTCCTAAATCATAAAGTTTAGATATCTATTCAATATATCATACGAATAATACCATAACTTGGAATTTACCAGTGAACACAGTTGTGGTGTGAATCTTTAAAGCCTCTGTTTTGCCCTCAGCTTCTATTCTCTTCATCTTCCAACATACCCTAAGCCAACTAACATAAATCACACAGATGGAAAAATCATTGCATTTAGCACTCCGGCTCCCACTTTTATGGGAGACGATCTGAGAAACACCAGAGCTTTTGTTTAATGCTCTGTAAATTTATGATGTATGGATGAAGTAATTTATAAAGCATCTCTATTCTGTAGTTTTTGATCATATAATTCCAGCTGATAATGCTTGGTATTAATGTTTTGTTACATCCCAGTCTACATTCTTTGCCCAGAAAATGTATCTATCCCCACACTATAATTTTTACTCATCATACCAAAATGTTCTACTTCTGTATTTTTCCAAGCAACGGCTTTTTCTTCCTTAAACTATATCCATTCTTGATTTTCATTGCAATGATCATCTCAATAATAAATTCACAGCTATAAATCTACTCTTTACATGTATTCATTTGTTTTCTTATATTAATCCATTTCTCATATATATGTATATAAGTTTAGTTTTTCAAGATAGAATCTTGTTAGGTAGTCCAGACTTGCTTCAAACTCACTTTGTACCCCAGGTTGGCTTCAAACTCAGGATCCCCACACCTCAGGCTCCCAAGTGCTGGGATTAAAAGTGTGCACCACCATGGCCAGATAAAAATGACTTTTCAATCTATAATTGCTACAAAACTTTGACCATAACTATTTTCTATCACTAGTACAGTAGTTGCTCAATATATATTGAGTGAAGATTATCATTAAATTACTTTTAAACATCAACATTTTAATAACAATAACTAGTAGACTACTACCTTGCTTTTTACATTTTAAGTATTCTAGCAATTTGATATCTTGTTTGAAGACAATGTGATAAAGACAGAAATAATATGATTTGTCTCAGGACAATATAAAGTTCTGACAACTAATGTGATAATTTGAGCAATAACCTATAATTAACTTTGAAACTGGAATTCAGAGCTTACTTGTAACAAGAGTTCTTTCCCTCATAGAGACTTCAATGCCAATAATGAAAACAGAAAAAAAAAACAATTTAAAAAGATTTTAAAGAGAGAAACCCACTAGGCAATGAAAGGATTAGAGTTAAGAGGAAGTTAAAAGAAAAAAAGACAAAATACATCCAGAGTGTAAGTATTTGAGCCACGTGAACATTACAAAGAGTAACCTGTGCAAAAAAATGAAAGGTTTGCAAAAAGGAAACAAGTGGCGTAATCAGCTTCCTGCCCGAAGGACTAGACCTTTTGGTCACATAGTTGGGCCTCCACAAAGACAGGGACTCAGAGCAAGATTTCAAGGCCTGGTATCACCCACATAATCTGCACTCGAGTTTGATCACCTGTTCAATTAAGTATTAGCACTCAAAAGTCTGCTATTTTTTCTCTTCTAGCTTTTCAAGAATCCGTCTATTATAAATATGTCTGTTAACTTACTGAGCTTGAGTATACACTATGGAGCATTTTCCGCTACAAAAATTAATGTAAATGTGGAAGCAAGTATGCTACATGGTAAACTGGATCATATAAAACTGCAGATGTGGAATGTTTTTGGCTTACAAAAGCAACCGATTCATGTGACTCAACCTGAAATATAATTAGACAATTCTGAAACAGCAAAACTCAGTTTGGTTTGTTTTTCCCTCTTCATGGAGACAAAGCCCTTATGAGGGAATTTTAATTGGTATTTAGTTCCATGGGAAGAAGTGAGCCACAGCTTTACAAGATCTCTGTTTAAACACAAGAGCTGCTAATCCTTCATGTAGCCTCATCAAAGCTAATTTATTCTTGGAAATATAATTTCTCTGTTTATAAATTGAGGAAGCAATATTTTTCTATGAAGAATAACCTAGATTGGTGAAAATATTTATCCAACACATATATGTTTATTGAATATCTAAACAAAATTCTAATGAAGCTTCTCCAAGGGAAACTGGTGTTTTAAACTGAAGACAGTTTCTCTACACCAGACAAATCCCCAAATTATTAAAATCAAGACGGTGTAGCAGTAAGTTATCAAGAAGGACTATAGAAAGAGAAAATAAGTCATAATTCACACACACACATAAACACATACAGCCTTCTACTATGAATGTCATTTGTGACAGTAAAAAGAAGAGGATGAGGTTTAATGGGCTAAGATTTCTTTTGAAATGATAACTTCCCTATAACTGCACATGATCAAGAAGCAACCAAAATTTTAGCTGCTGAAGATTGGTAAGAGATATTCCACTTTGGGTTGATGTTGGGATGGATTACATTTAATATCTCTTCTGAAATCTAAGTTTCTATGATTGTGTGGAAACTTAAAAGTTCAGTTTAGAACGACAAGTGTATATTCAGTTTTACAAAACTTACTTCAAAGAAAATGAGCAGACTTCTATAAAAGGCCCAAATGATTTCTTAGAAATCAAATAGCTCTTGCACAAGAACAGTTTGATGACTTAAGTATAAATGAATCGAAAACATATGGATTAAATTTCTCCTGAAATATAATGAGAGGAAAGTAGTGCTTGGCAAAATCTTTTATTTGGGGTTTTTGACCCAAAATCTTTGGAAAATTGTTCAAGATGTTTTAATCCCCCTCCCCCCGAATGCATTTGAATTTACCCTGGTCTGTTATAAGCATTTTAAAGCCTTTCATTTCCTTTTTCTATCATCTCTGGACAAAGTTCAATTCAATTTTCTACCAGCTGTTAACTGTCTCTGTTTAGTGCACTGACTTTTTACTCTCGTCACTTTGCTAAGTAACTCTGTTTATTTTACACATTTGGAAAAAATGACCAAAAAGTTTCAACTATTAAATATTTCAAAATATTTGCCATTTATATTTCAACCTTACTGCACAAATGTCTTTGTTTGCTAAATCATTTGACTTAGGAGTTAAATTCAGGATGATCAAAATGGAATCAACTCCTGGTAAAATAGAACACATGACCAATTTTCTGTGGGAAGTGCAATATTTACAAAAATATCACTGTCATGAGTGTTTAATAGAATTAGAACTTAGAAAACATACCACTGGAAAATATCATATTAAAGAGAAAATAATTTCAGTTAAAAATTATCCTGAATTTTCTGTAAACTCTTGAAATTGTGGTTTATAGGATAATGTACTTGACTCATTTAATTTTTAAAAAAAGTTATTCTCCTATAAATTAGATTTTTTTTCTTGCACTTTTAAAGTTGCATGAACTATACCAAATACTGCTATGGATTTTCTTTCCAAAATGGTAAGCAGACGACTCAATTCTTGTCAATGAAAATTTCGCACAGGCTCTAGCTCATGATATACATTTGTATATTTGGATACACACAAATCAAGCATTTAAATATATTTCAATATTTCTACTTAACAGCAGTTTAAATATAGCTACATGTCGATTTTTTAAAGATAGTAATAAGTGTGATAAAATCAGGCTGTTTTAAACACTGAGTTTACAAAACATGTCTTCTGTTCTTTAGTTCATGTGGGTTTAGCATGGGGGAATAGGAAACCATGATTATTCTGTTGGTAGACAAAAGGCTGGGTCAACTATTGCTTGTGTTCCTTTGATGGGAGCAGGACTCAAAATCTGCTTGATTGGTCCACTGTCTTAGTTGGCCATTTACTAGGTAGGTCAAACAAGAGAAAGGCATTTTTGCCATGCCAGACAGCTAATATGCCCACGTTGGAACAAGGTTTGTTGCAGGCACATCTCATGTGTAAGCACGAGCACCCGATCAACATGTTCATGAACAGGATCAGAAGCGCTTTTCTCTTAGTAACACCAGAAGGTCAAAGTCCAAGGTCAGCACACTGGAAGGATTAGGTTCTGCTAAGGACCGACTTCCTGTTTCGTAGACAGCCAACTCAACTACCTTTTCACCACTCCTCATATGGGAGGGAGGAAGAGAGGGAGGAAGAAAGTGATAGAAGGAGAGTGAAGGGGGAGAGAGAAAGAGAGAGAGAGGGGGAACACAATCCTCCTGGTGTTTCTTTTGATAAAAGCACCAATCTTATTGTGACTTCACCCCCACGATCTTGTCTAAACTTAATTAGCTCCAATGGCTGCATGTCTGTGCATCATCCTATTGGGGGTTAAAGCAGAGCTTCAACATACGAATAGCCCACTAAGATTCTTAATTCCTTAAGGGTTCTCCATGCAACCCTAAGATTCTTAATTCATTTTAACTCTAAAGTTTGAAGTTTCATCTAAATATCATCTAAATCAGATCTAGATGATGTTCAAGGACCAATTTATCTTGAGCCAAAACTCATCTCCAGGTGTGAACCAGTGAAACTAGACAGTGCTTCCAAACACAGTGGTGGGAGGACAGGCATAGTGTGTTCTGTTCTAACATCCAGGACCCCATTCCTTCCCGATGAAGGCTCTCACGTCAGCACTAGACTCCCTTTAACACTGGGCATTCAATCTGAATTTTATTTCAACCAGTCACTAAAATTGATTGGCTGAAACCAACCAATGAGACTCCACATTTAATGTTCAGCAATCTCAGTCCTGCAGCTGTAGGAGCCAAGATTATCCTTGAAGGAGGAGCACATAGATGCTTTCAGGTTACATAAATGGTGTCTGAGCTGAGAATTCAGATATTCTGAGTTCATCATTTTCTTTCCTGTCTTTTCCGGAGACGAAAGGATAAACCAACCAATTTGAACATACTTGTAACTTTGCCAAACATGTTCACAATCACTGCATTGTACACTCATTTGGATACCCGTTTCCTGTAAGTGCTTGATTAAAAGTATCAAATGCTGATATTGTGTGTATCTCTGTTGCAAGACTGAGTGCCGGACCACCAGTATCTACTTGTTACTGGATATAGACTCATTTGCATCTTTGAACTTAATCAGAGTAAGGAATCAATTTCAGAAATCCCAGAAACTGTTCCAAAAAATTCTTAAAATTCAGAAACACTCTTTGTACCACAATCCGTATTATTCAGAGTTCTCAAGAGAAGTGGAACAAATAGGATGTAGATAAGTACATCAAAGGGTGACAGATAGACAGATAGACAGACAGATGGAGTTAGCTCACCTAATCATGGAGGCTGAGAAAGCCCAAGATTTACAGAGTGCAGGCTGGTGAGCCAGGACAGCCACTGCTATATGTCCCAGTTCAATAGCTGGCTGGCTCAAATTTCAAGAACACCTGCTGTTTTAGTTCAACCTGAAGGCCAGAGGAAATCAATGATTCACCTCAAGCAGTCAAACAGGAAGATTTTCCTTTTTGTCCAGAGAGAATCAGCTTTGCTTGTTCTATTTAGGTGTTGAATTGATTGAGTGAGGCTCTAGTACATTGAGAAAGGCAATTTGTTTTACTGTCTACCGATTAAAATGTGAATCACATCTAAAATCATCCTCACCAACACACCCAGACTAACATCTGATCAAATATCCAGGAAACTCATGGCCCCAAGTTGACACATAAAATTTACCACCACGTACAAAGAGGAGTCATTGAATCACTCATTGAATTTAAAGATGATGAATTCAAACATGCCAGAGCTGAACTAGAAATATTATATGATCTTGGTCCATGAGGACTTTTCCTCACCTACATAATCTTGTTTAGCTTTTTTTTTTTCCTTCTGTCTTCAGACAGATGAACACAAAATCACCACCCCAATGTCAATAATTCCCATAGGCCCTTCTTACCTATCCAATTGCTGATCAACAAAGTTTTAAAACAAGGCTTTTCCGCTCATTAGAAAATGTAATTGTGAACCCCAACATTATCACATTTGGTACAAAATAAAAGAAAAACACTGCAATATAAAATACTATATTAACAATTTTGTCTATAAGTTAGCAGGAAGTAGCTCAATTGACTCTTTTTCTCTCGATCAGTAAAAAGCAGTGTAATATAATTTTGATTTTATGTCAGAAAAAGTATCCACGTATAAACTTTTTTATGACTTGCTATCTGTTCATTGCAGACTAGTTTTTAGAAAACAGAAATAGAAACCTAGTCATACAGCTAAATGTATTAATCAAGATAAAGAGTATTTCGGCATGTACTAAAGCTGACACATGCAAAAATACATAAACTGGTTTAAAATCAGCCACCAGTTTCGGTTTAACTCTATTTCTCAAGGTCCTTTACCTCCTAAAATAATCTTTTATAGTCAAGTAGGAGCTTAATAATCTATGAAGAAAGGAAAAGTTTTGTCATCTTCCCAATTAAAACAAGGGGTTAAAAGGAATGAAGACCTGGAATGGTGGTGGATATACTTTCCTGCTGAGACAGTCTTCAGAATTTGATGTGCTTCTATCCTTACTCACTAAAGTTTCGCACACAGAATCACAAGCCAGGCACGGTAATAGACATTTAGGGCACTGAAACAAACAAATAAACACATAAATGCCCCTACCCTCTTGAGCTTACCATTCAGTAGGATCAGGTAGATGTATTAACAGCAATGATGAGTTGCTGTGGTGGATACATAAAGTACGATAGTGGTAGAAAGGAACTCTAATGGTGACATGCTACAGTGCGTGCTTAGATAAAGTCCACCCGGCACAGAGGAAAAGGTGTCTAACTCTAGAACGAATAGAGATGGGTGTTCAGGATGGCTTCAGAGGGGCAGCTCTTGTAAGAAAGTAGTTATCTATCCAATGGATGGACAGGAAAGAGACGTCCCAGGGAAGGGGAGAGGGTGGATTAAGACACAAAGCGAGACAGAAGCATGTGGGAAACAGCACATAGTTTAGCAGAGCTGGAACACAGGTTCATACAAGCATAAATTTCACCAGAATCCTAACACTGAGAAGAAAGTATTGAGTGATCGTTTTGTTCTATTTGATCGCTCATGCATTCTCTCCTTTTTTCCTGCTCTGGTCTCTGTCTCAGGGAAGAACATTTCCAGATCCCTTGATAGGTTACTTCCAGGATATTTTACTAATAGGAGGCAACCACAGAAGACTGGAAGTGTTCAAAAATCAGAATATCTTGCCCCTTCTTCCCCTGGTTTAATTATGGGAGGTCTGACAGAACCAGCATTCCCAGCTACCCATAGACTGACCCATACCTCAGGATAGGAAGCCCTGACTTTTGGTTTCTGTCAAGAACACAACTTCCTAAGCCCAAAGGCAGGAGACTCTGTCTGCTATTATCAGTCTGTAGATTTACTAAATCCTCTTGGTTCCACAGTTGTGTTTTTTTTTTTTCATTTTTGCAAATCCCAACATTGAATTTCCTCTGTTTTTAAGACACAGAGTGGTTTCTGATATTTAGAATGATTCCAGTACTTACTGCCATATCAAAAGTCGGGTGCTTCCCACTTCATAATATGGGACACGAAGGGGATTTCTGTTTTGTAGCTGTGAAAGAGTGAAACGAAACATCTGTAAGTTTCAATGGTTTATATCTCTTGCTATATAAAAAAGAACGAATAAAAGTTGTAAGCCCAAAGTTCTAAGCATTTTGTTGTCTTGTCTATAAAGATCTGGTTCCATGAAACATTAACATTGAAAGTTAGCATCCTTTTGGCACTCTTTATTTTGCATTACCATGAGGATGCCTAAGGGTTGAAATAGTATATGACATCAGTACTTAAGCATACACAGAACTAGCACAGAATAAACTGAAATATGCACCTGAACATTGGCAAAGTACTTTCAATTATGAACTACTGTTGATTCAAGCATACAAATCATTCCATTTACTTTCCTTATGGAAAACATTATAATTTATATTTGAAGAGATTTAGGGAGATAATGATATCTATTCAAGCTTTCTCTCCTAAGTATCATCTGTGAATTGACTTGGTATCGGTGACATCCAACCCAAAAAATGTAATTGAACATTCAAAGAGCTATAAGTCCTCTCTAAATTTTCCAAGTTACTAGCAAATGGTAAAAGTCAATGTAGAATGTTACAGAATGAGGGGAAAAAAAGCATAATTAGGTGATCTCCCAGTTTACTATAACTTCTTGGTAACTATTCTGCTTTTCTTTTTCTTTGTCCAAATGGGATGACGGTACTCACTTCCATTTTTCTGCCTCTTAGGCTTTCTGGCTTTGGGTGTCACATATTTTCCCCCGCCATCAACTAACCATGGCTGAGCAGGACAGCTGAACTTCAAAAATAAACACGATTAAAGCTGAACAAATCAGGTAATTCCAGTAAAAATATGGCTTGACAAGCAAACTCTGGACAGAATTACTGCTCTATACACACTGCACGTTCAATTAACATGATTAAGAAAGTGTAAACCTTGGTAAAGGTCCATTGGCCTTTACCTAAGGTGCCAGGATCTTCCTTCTTGCTGTGGATTAGAGAAGAGATTAGGAGGAAAAGAAATTCTCTGGTAATTTTATGCAGACTTGCTGACCCTTTAATACGGGAGGGAATTCTTCTTAGGGCCTCAATTTGTCTTCTCATTTTAAAGCATTTTATTGTGTCATTCTAACATCCTTATTCAGATTCCAATATTCTGTACTAATCATCTATAGAATGCATCAATGGCTTTGTCTTATATAAATAGCGTACCATGTTTATAGAAATATAATATCACATGCCTCTGTTTTGACCAGTGGTAAGTAAATTGTTGATAGAATTAGTCAAATTTATGTGATGACACCTAAGAACATCTAAGTCACTCTCGTTTTTAAAAGAAATTTGTATAATGATAACATTTTAACAGATGAACCCATTGATACTGGCCTTTTAAATTTTATTTTGCCATACTTAATATATTACTTTATTATATTTATTTTTTCCTCTTCTCCATGAATGTGCTTATTGGAAAATTTTTAATTAAAATTTTGTTTTGACATTTCGAGGTTCTAGCAATACAGGAATATAAAATCAAACCATACAGTTTAATTCTCTTCATTCAAAACCAACATTTTGTGATTGTGTTTGAAGAAAAACTTTCTTTTTTTTTTTTTTTTAAATAGGGGGAAAGTTGGTACTGGATTTTGCTAGGCAAGCGCTCTACCACTGAACCGAATCCTCAACACCACTTTCTTCATTTTATATGGATCCTACTAGTATAAATCTAAATTGCTGAAGTTCTAGTGTAGATAGAGTCATAAGAACCTTCTTTCCAAGAGCAGGCCGGCCTGATGGAGGTCCCTCGTAATAAATGAGGGATGATTCAGTTTTACTGGGCAGCTATCCTAGGACTGTACTTTTGGAAGACTGAAGGATCATGACTATATTATCAAATTTTATGGAGAATTTGAAATTGCTGGGAGGTAATGAAACTTAGTTTTTCAAATTTTTCAAAATGGGCCCTGATGTTGGAAATTCTGGGATCAGTCACCTAGAAGTAATGGCGATCTTTTTCCTGGGTTTTAATTTCCTTAATAAGTTTTCATATGTGCGTTGGTATTTGTTGGTATTTGTCAATATTTTAAAAATTGTATTCTAGTTAATTCACAAAACATCTTACCGATTTGTTAGTTTCTTGCAACTGAAATTCATATCATTCTCTTTTAAAAGGTTTTAGTCGACATATAATAATCGTGCATATTTAGTAGGTTCAGTATAATTTCATTCATTTCTACAATACACAGTGATCAAACCTGCATAATTAGAATTTCTTTCTCCTTAAACATTAATCATTTCTTAGGAACCTTCAAACATCTCTCTCGTTCTTTACAAAATACATAATAAATTGTTGTAAGTAATTATCTTACTATGCTATAAAACACTAAAACTTATTCCTTCTGTATCTTTTTTTCTTTCCCCGTCCCCACATTTGCAGCAGGACACAGATATTCAGGATTCTGGGCCCAAGTCTGTTGCTTTTTGATCCTCTTACCCTGAGCAAACCATGACAGAGCACAAGCTCCGGAGTTCTCATTACTAAGATGCGGTTCATATTTCTTGCTCAATTTATCACACTATTTCATTCTATTAAATGAATGAGGGCAACACAGGGAGACTGTTGTGTAAACTGTAAAATGCTGTAAAAACTGACTGATGTCATTCTTGTGCAACTGTGTATATTTAATAAAGGCCTAAATTAGGAATGACTGCTTGGCAAAGGAGAAGTATATGCTAGGCTTCATTCGAATTCTGAAAGTCAGGGGCTATTTAAAAATATAACCATGAACCAGTTGGTGATCTTGGATAAGTCCTTTCCCTTGTTCAGTTTCATCTGTAAAATGGAACTGAAAAAATTCAGTTATACATCAAATATCACTCTCAACACTAAAGGATGTGAGTACATGTATCGATAAGTTTTCACAAATTAGAATATAACAGTGGAATATTATTAACTGAAATTACATTTTCCAACATTTTGTCCTGAAATTTTTAGACATACAGTGATCTCCCAAACACAATCCACTTCTTTAATGTTTTATTATTTATCACATATACATCCATTCTCTTGTCCATCAAGACTTTATCTTTAAAAATATAGAATTGTGCATAAAGAAAGACCTTAAACAGAGCATACTCCAGGTTCCTTCTTTTATAGATGCTAAAACTGGAGAGTGTAGAGCAGAAACAATCTCAAGCGGTAATAAAAACAGCAAGTTCTTACAGCTGAACTTACTTTTTTGATGAATTTTGTTGTTGTTTCTCCAAGTATTCAAGCTTCAGCTACATGACCGAAAATCATTTTAAATGAAAACACCAAGAAGGAGATTTTTCTATATCTACACTATGTATTGGATTTTCTATGTAGCAAGCTGGATGTGAAGGATCAAAACCCATTTCTGCTTCCCAGCACACAGTTTCTCTAAGTGCATCTATGTGGTCTATGTTAGTAACAATCCATTCTGCTGACTTTTCCCATCATTCAGCTAAGTATCAGCATGTGAAAAACTGCCTTTGTCGGAAATGTAAAAATAATTATGCCCACCTTGGTCTTTTCCTTTTAATAATTCGGGCCATGGATTAGTAACCTTTGTTTTGCCGGCTGTGCAGTCATAAATTACTTTTATAGATCAAGAGAACTTGAACTTTCGAAAGTGCTGTTTTAGCTTAAAATGTTATGACTTAGATATTCTATTTATTTAAGAAGAATCTAGTGAGAAATACGGTAAGCGCTTTTTCCATTCCTCATTTGAATTACACCTTCAGCATAGGTTTCTTCTCTCAAGATAGTGAAAAGCACATTGAAGAGCGCTTGGGGACGTGTGGAGGTACTATGTAACTAAACAGTCATACGAAAGAATTCAGGACTTTTGAGCTTGTATAAATGCTCTACCATCTCCTCAAATTACCACTTTGATCACTTGCTATGCATGGATTTCAGGACATTCATTGCGGACCTTTAAGTCTCATTCAATACTTTCTTATGATAGTTGGGAAGTCAAATAATCATGTTGATTTCCACTAAACTGTGAAAGGTGAGTTCATTTTCAAATATCAGTTTAAAGGTGACATGAGATAATCATTCCAGGTTACTATTTTTTTTCCAGTCTATTGGCCTTAGAAGAAATAAAAGGCCCATATAAACATGAAAAGAATACCTGCATTTGAAATGAGTAGTCATATCTGTAGTTGATTACTTAATAATTCAATATAATTAGTGTTTTGATCTAGCTGTTTTTCACCATTGCAGGCTTCGATATTTGATGACTGATTCAGTGTCATGAAATAGTATCTTTAAACACAAATGATTTCATATAAGTTATGTTTACATACTTTTCACTGTTGCAATTAAAGTATCTAAAGTATAAAGAATTTACTTGAAAATTTGTTGCTGTTATTGTTTCATCTGGAAGTGTAATATGATAATTTGTCATAACATTTTAAAGGCTCTTCAAAATAAGTAAAAGAGTTTTTCTGTAACCCTCTAAATATTTTCACAAAGTAAGTAAATACTATTCTTTACTGATTTTATTTTGCCAGTAGGAAAATCAAAGCCTTAACCTCGGTCAAGTGATTATACAAAGAATTATTTGTGAAGTATGTGGAAAATCATTTGAGAAAGCCAGCCTGGTACTCAGAGTACACATCCAGTATGTCTCAGCACACACATCTGAAAGGCACAGGTTCCCTCTCTTTGGAAAGCACCATTCAAGAAGAAAGCATCGTACTACCAGCAACAATAAATAGATTTTTCTCCTAGCTCACAGCATGGTGTTTATCTTTTTTTAAAGATGATAAATAATTGTGGATTCACTGAACAACAGAAAGAACAAAGGAGTGAACAGCCAATTGGGGTGTATCATGCTTTTTTTCTGTGTTGTCACGTGTGACGTGGGAAAAGCTTCATTAGTTTGCCTTTGTGATGGCCAATTGGACTTGTCCATTTGACTAGGTTAAGGGATCCCCATTTTAATGCTGGTAAAATGTTATTTCTAGGTGTGTCCACAAGGATGTTTCTAGAAGAGATTAGAAGTGAATGGGTAGTGTGAGTAGGGAAGGTTGCCACCACCAATGAGTGGGCTCCATCCAACCCACGTAGGGCTCAAATGGAAGGAGAGGTGGGGTGGAGTAATAGTGTATCCGCTCTGTGTGGTCAGGGCCCTCCATGCTTCTGGTTTTAGTCTCCCAGCAGAAGCTTGGGATTAAGAATTCAATTCTCTCCTGTCCCTTCAACTGCCATGATTAGCCCTTCCTCCTCAGACCAAGTCTTGCTTAATTGACTACCTTGGTTCTCAGGCTTCTGAGGTTGGACTGGAATTATACCACGACTTTTCTTGGTCCCTAGTTTATGGACAGCAAGTGGTAGACATTCTCAGCATCATAATCACATGAGCCGATATTACTAATAGATTTCCTTTTATTCTGTATCTCTGAAGAGCCCTTAATAGCACAGCATCTGTAGCAATTTTACCCCCTCCTGTACATAGTATTTTTAATTTACATTAATAAGAATCACGTTGGAAAGAGAAAGGTAACACTACTCTTTACTTCTCATCTGCTGGCTGTGTCCATAGGAAATCCTCCACCTAAGGCTTTTGCAAGGTTGAAAGAAAATGCTTGATAGAAAATATACATGAAATTCTGTCAGGATGACAGCTGAACTCGATTCTTAGTACTACCCCCTTGAAAACTGGACAATGTGTATTCCTCATGCTGCCACATCCCTTGATGAGGTTACTGATGAAAGATGACAGCTGGGGAGAATCTTATTGATTGGTTGTCTGATCGTCAGCCCTTTGCCATTCCAGAATACTGCAGGAGCTTTCAAAGACTGAAACAATACTTGGGAAAAGAAAGCTCTCATATATGTTGATTTCTCTGTTTGGTACTAAATGGTGGTTTTCTCTTTCTAACTTGGTGATGAAAGACATCTGGGCATTGGCCAATAGCAGCATCCCTAACTGAGGTCTTGCAACACAATTTCCTTGGGAAATAATAATTGTTGATGTAGAACTCACTTGCTCTATTTGGTTCAGTGCAATGGAAACAAAAACATTATTGTTCATTAATCTGTTTGCAATTCTATTCTGGTCCATAGCCCTAAGAAATCTATCTCAGACGTCTTTGAATGTAGTAGCTATTATATTAAGCTTTTATATTTATCCTGATTCAAAGCACTCATTTCACAAAATACTTTATGCCTGCTGCACATCACTTAGGGTCAACTTAACTTCTCAGTTGTCACTCAAGTTTGTTTGCTTTTTAAACATATTATGATACATCAGCTTTGGAAGTTTGACAGAATGTTGTTTATTTGCTTCATGCCCGGGTTGCTCAGTGGGGCTGCTCAGTGGGGCTCAGTGGGGCTGCTCAGTGGGGCTGCTCAGTGGGGCTCAGTGGTTAGTGTGATGTCATCCTTAGAGTGCATGCTGGGATGTCATATCAGATGGGAAAAAGGAGATCTCAGCTCTGACTGGGACACTCTGAAAGCAAAACATATGAGCTAACCTTTCCTCTTGCCGCCTTTATCTGGGCCATTCAGCATGAAATTAAGTTATGACCTATATAGCTTGACTGTGCTCTTTCTATCTCTGGATGCGAAATTCAATCAAATATTTCTGTTCCGTGAAATGAAGACTAGCTTATTACAATGAGTTTTACCTAGGCTTTGGAAGGTAGGAACATTTTTTTCTTACCTTTTAGAAAAACTAATCATTTCCAGTAGCTTTGTGACAAACATAGATCCCACAAGGTAGGATTTGGGGGGAGTAAAAAGTTTCTCCTTTCCTGCTCTCCTTTTTCTCCATTCTCTCCCTCAATAAGATTAGCTGCTTACAAAACAGCAGTTCTTTATCTGATTATTTTTAGTTCATTCATGTGAAGAAAGAGGGATCGTGGCATTACTTTAGTGGCCACAATCAATCAGGACACTTAAAAAAGCTATCTGAGTGAGATTGTATTCCAATATTGAGCCTGTCACAAGGGCCAAAACTCTTACTGCATAAGAGGCAGGGTCCCTTCGAGAGGCGGGTCTGCTAAATTCAGATCGCTGATTTCAGTAAAATCTTATCTTTTTGCTCTGTTTTGTTTTGTGTCTGAAAAGGAAGCTTAAGTAGGCTGACTCCCTCATGGCACAGGCTCCAAAGCTGAATTCCAGGCAGAATTTGTCAGTATCTCTCAGGGGTCCTGTGGTCTTCACTACCCGTTGAATCTTTATAAAATTCTGAACCACAGTGATCCGTAAGTGCAAGTCAGATGACTTGTCTAGCTTCATAGTCACTAGGACTTTCCCTCTCATGTGTATAGGTAATCTAGCAAGTAACACAGCAGAGGTCAGTAAACACTGGATCCAAGGAACCGAGACTCTTGGTTCAGGGACTCAACAATAAAGACATTCCCACATCTAATGTGCCACTGACTGGATGAGCTTTGGTCCCAGAGCACTGCAGGAAGGACCTCTGCGCTCTTCTAGGAGCTGTTGTAAGTGTCCAAGGGCTCTATTAGGACCTCAAATGAAAGAGCAACGGCCATGTGTGAGTGGATACTTAGTCCAGCAGTATCTGAGAAATGCATGCAATTCTCATAACTTCTATGTTACAACAGCAGTAATTTATACTTTAAACTCTGGTTACTCCCTTTAAATTACCTAAAATTCTTGCTTTTTAAACATTTTCTCTGAGGAAGTATCTAAGGATACCTACCCTTCGAGGTCTGCTGGAGACTTGCCGGTGTACATACTAGAGTCAAACTTTTCTGTATCACTTCTGCTAAGGAAGATTTGTCATCAAAATTGTCTGTATAGTTTTTCAAACACTATGTGATATTTTGTTTTGAAAAAATAATGGTACCGCACAGCCTTTTTCAAAGTATCCTAGAGCCAAGATTCTGATTCAGCCCAGATTTGCACTGATAATTAAGGATCCCAGAATTTAAATTTGTATTGTCTTCCAAAGCCCTTGTTTCTTGAATTGTGTGTTGATGGGAAAGACAAGCTGTTTCTCAGTTTCTAGTTGATTTGAAGAGATTTTAAAGATATACTGTAGTTAACTTGAGCTTTTAAAGGCTTATTATGAAAATATTCGTCTAGGCAGATAAGATGAAAATAGAAATTTTGTGCAAGTTCAGCTTGGTTTTCTTTTTTTTTTTTTTCCTCCTTTATGCACACTTACCCTTTCCCACAAGCTCTTTTTTTTTTTTTTTTTTAAGATTTTCAAGCTATACACTTTCTTCTAAACATGTGGTGTGGTTTGGATTTTAAATGTCTCCCAAAGGTTCATGTGTTAAAAGCTTTGTGTCAAGCCGCCCATGGTTCTGTTGTTAGGGGTGAAAACTTTAACAGGCAGCTACCAATGCGAGGAAGTTAGGTCACTGAGGCACGTCTATAGAGCAGATATTGGGATCCTGGCTGGCTCACGCTCTCTCTCTTTCTCTCTCTCTCTCTCTTTCTCTCTCTCTCCCGCTCTCTCTTTCTCTCTCCCATCTTTCTTTGTTGTTATGAAATATCTCATTTTATCTCCTCTGCTACTTTCTCTTAATTCAAGTTGCTATTCTCTGATAGTGTGTATGTCTCCAGTCTTCATTCTCCAACACTTTTCCATCCTTTATGCTGTTACCTATCTGTGTCTTTATATTAAAGTGTATCTTTTGTAGACAGTATGGAGTTGGAGCCCGTTTTTTACTCATCCTACTAATTTCTGCCTTTTAATTGAAGTGCTTATTAAATTTCATGTAATTATTTCTATTTTTTCTTTATATCTACCGATTTCAATATTCTCTTTGGTTTGTTCCTGTTTCTTTTCCTGACTTCTTTTAGATGTTTATGACACTTTTAGATTCTATTTTATATTATCCAATTTTGTATGTATGTTCAGTCTTGCTTTATTGTGGCTAATATGCTAATTACAGTGGGCAGCTGTAACTTTTGATGAACTGGAGTTCACATTTTTCTA
Source organism: Hystrix cristata (assembly GCA_004026905.1). Classification (NCBI taxonomy): domain Eukaryota; kingdom Metazoa; phylum Chordata; class Mammalia; order Rodentia; family Hystricidae; genus Hystrix; species Hystrix cristata. The sequence goes on along the minus strand of PVJO010014482.1, from coordinate 18,847 downwards.
TGCCCCACATGCAAATAACCTGCAGCTTTGTAGGTATTTACTTTGTTTTGTACCTTTTCACTTACAATATAATTTTCATATTACACATCTACAATCATTATGAATTCTGAGATACACCGACAAAGATTTTACTTGAAGCAGTCCCACTTATCTTAGATAAATTGAAAACAAAAATATGTTAAATTTGTAGAACATCTCCAGATACTTTGTTGGTGCCCTGCCTTTCTTTTATATCTGCCTGATCAATAAGGTGTGATTTCTTCTCACTTAAAGAACTTTCTGAAGAATTTCTTACAATATGTCCTGAGTTTTATTTGTTCATATAAAATGATGCTAGTTCATTTTATTTTTGAAGAAGAATTTCAAAATCTTGTAACAGATACAGAATTTATAAAATTCTGATATAAGATTCTGAATTCTGAGTTTTTTGTTTTTTCTTCCTGCTGTAGTTTCAGGATATTGTTCCACAATCATATTTGTAACGTCAATATGTTAAAACCAATAGTCATCGTGTTTAGGGTCACTGCTTTTCTGCATATAATGTCCCCTTTTCCTGTGTTTTTTTAATAATATCTTTCTGTACTGTTGTTTTTTCTGTATTTTGTTCATATTGTTTTTAGTAGTTTTTTTTATTATTTACTATATTTTGGTTAGGATATGCTGAGACTAATTCTATATCCTACTCATTGTGAATGTGGTGCTGTGTAGCTTTTTTGATTATTTTGTATTTATCCAAAATTTTTTTTTCATTTTTAGCAAAGATTTTCCTTGGTTTTAATCACATCTCAAACTCCCTGGATTTTTCTTTCAAAATTTTAGTTGTCTCATGTTGGACTCACCGTAACCTATTATTTCAAAGCTGTTAAAATGGAAAACAATTTAAGCTTTTCTTTTCTTCACTAAAATTGCCAATTTATATATACATATATTTTGTATAGTATTTTATAATTTGATGAAGGGCATTTTTCAAGGGATTTACTTGGTCATAATGTAAGCCAATCTCTGATTATAATCTTTGAATTCAGAAATACCTGAATTTGAGTTTTGCCCTTTCACTGTAGCTGAACACCTTAAGCGAATTACTAAAGGCCTCAGTTTTCTTATGTGGGAAACAAGGAGAGCTGCATTTAACCCGACACCTGTGCTGAGCCTGAATTAATCCACCTTAGGTAAACTATATACACTAATGTGTCCCAGGTAGTAGGCGCCCGGTTGTTGGTGGTTTTATCATTACTGCTATCGTTTGATGGCTCTTTGGAAATAATTTACCATCCTAAAATACTGTTCAAAATGGATCACTTCGGCCCATTCCCAGCCTTATTTTCAGGAGATGTATTTTGACATCTCAAGCTTTTCCCAATCACAGCTTATTCCTTATTTGCCTTTGCCTACCCCTTCCCTCTCAGGAGCACTTGATAAGCAGTAGTTTTCTGGTTGGTTAATTTTAATGAGCATTCCAAAAAGCATAAATCCACATCTCTACTGCCCTCCATTCCTCCTTATTCTCTTATTTTCAGGGAAGGAAGCGTAAGACAGATGACAGAATATCATCATAGTATAGAAAATACAGGCAGTGTTGGTCACAACCTCAGGCACAGTTATTAGGAAATCACTACTATTGTATGTTAAACATCTCCTTTTTCATAAGAAGTAATAATATTAATTTGTCTTTTTCATTAGTGCCCTACTTTTCCCAAGAGGATTCTTCTCTTTAGACCTTTTGCTGGACATGTCTTTAATTCATGTGTTGAGAAGAAATAAGACACCATTTTAGTGCTTAAGCAATGAAGTAGTTTATTTTTTTCTATCTGGATTTTATAGCATCAAAATTGTAAAGATGTTAGGAGAATTAATTAATTTATTCATTTGTGTACCTAAAGAGAACTCAGATTTTGCCACTGTTCTTACCAGTGTATTCTTTGTGCTGTTTACTGACCGCTCTGGCTCTTCAGGCACCACAGATAGTATTATTTATATACAGTGATGAAAAAGGTCAAATGTACCAGGTTAATAACCATTCAACAAATGTCTTAGACTGTGCTGAACAATGTTTCTCTGTATCTCTCCATAGCCATGCAAGCTCCTTCTCTGCCATCCTCAGTCTTCAGGATAGCACTATTCTCACCTAAACTCTAAAGATAAGAAAAGCTGTGTAAATCTTGTGAACTAGCTGAGGGCCACACCGCTAGAAACGGTTTAAACTGAATTTGCTGTGAACCTCTGATCTTAACTCTAGTAGAGGGTTTGTTTCACACAGGTTGGGTACAGGAGCTTTGCTCTTTCATGATTCTGACAAGTAATAGTACTTTCAAACGGGGCAGGAAATACAAAGGTTGTGCAGAGCATCTTGGGATCCTGGAGTCTTCTTAACAAAGCCCTTCTGTGCTGACCTTGTCATGTGCAATTTGCAGAGTGATGCCCTACAGAAATTAGTTGTATCATAACACAATATAATTAAAAACAAATAATGAATTCTCTTACAATAGGTTCTGAGGGGTTGGGAGTGGTCATAGAAATTCTTGTAAACACCCGTAAAACTCCTGAATTTGACTTTTACAAAAAGTTTCTGTGAGATTCTGTTACAGCAATTCATATTTTTCCCCTGTACCTGGACCACAAATTACCTGCCATGCCCAGCATTTATCTAGATCCCATCTTTAGAAAACTAAACAAGTTTCTAAGAAGCACATGAAAAGATAACAGATACATTCTAAGTTGTTAATTCATGCATTTGCCTCAAAAATAGCTAACTAGTTATATCTGAAAAATCTATTCTAATAATAGGTATAGGCACAAATAGCTATTAACTGTCTCATATTCCTTCATATAATCTGTCTGATCTTATTTTAATTATAAAACAATAAGTAAATGCTTTGAAATTTTCTGCACTTGACATTTTCTTCACAACCAGGAAAGGGGAGATAAGTTGAAAACTATAATCATTTGGAATGATTTCGTGCATATTTTGGGCATTCCTACTTAGGAATATAAAACACTCAGTACTTAGGCCAAGCAAGTTCTTCAAATCTAGCTAAGCTTCTGAGAGCATAAATTATATTTTAGTATTTTCCCAGTCCTTCTTGACTTTGTTGCAAATATATTAAAGAAAATATTTTGAACATTTCTGCTTTCTTCTTTTCAAGTAATAATTGAAAAGTAAAACCAGAATTAGGTTTTACAAAATTGAAAGGAATGTAATGTAATCTCTGATTAGTTCCTAGTATTAAAAGCCAAGTAAGAGTGATTATTTATACATTCTAAGTTGAATATTCTGTTCAAAATCTTACAAGTCTCATAGTAGAATAGGATTGGGGAGATACAGACCCAAATCACAGTCAATTCTAAAAGGCAAATATACAAAACTATAAAATTTTCTAACTTTTCTTTAATACTCTTTTCTTTGAATTTCTGTATTTTTTATGAAATATATCCATGTTAATTTAAAAAAAAAACTTGTGCTTGGGATTTTGAAGATTTTGTCACAGATAGAGATAACTTTAGTAGTACTGTTATTGAGATGTAACCAAATCCCTTCTATTTGCAATCATTCGTCACATAAGACCAGACAAGTGGTTTGAGTCTATGCTTTGGAAGAAACTTGAGACCATTCAGTGGTTATGACATGCTAATAGCTTACCATGTTTCAATTTTCACAACAAATTTTTGTGATCTTAGAGAGTTTGTGCAGTGCCTCAGATGTTTAAATTATTATTAAAAGGTAATTTTAAATACTGGTGGCCCTCTTCTCAAATGATTTTTAAACTATGTAAATCAGGGCTACAAATTACTGTATCTCTTCTATGAATTTATTTAAATACTAGCTCTATGATAATGCACAGGACTCTTTAAGCATTCGCCTGTATGGGGACCATGATGTACGGGGTAGCCCAAAGATGCAGAATGGACACTGGAGATGATAGAAACAGGGTTTACTCCTTGGTCCTACTGGGATTTTTTTCCCTCTTTCCTAGCTGTTTGCTACAGTTAGTCGGGTAGAGCACTGAGTCAGTTATGGGGAAGCACAGTCCATCACTGACTTCACACCTTAGAGTGGGCTTGGGAATGACCCTTCCCGCAACCCTCAATGTGCTGTAGGCCTCATGCTTGCAGTGGCGCAATGACTCCCTTTAAGTGTGCCCCACCAACCTTGCCTAGCCCATGCCCTTGAAGGTTGTAGCAGTCTCTGCCTACTTGCAACTCAAAAGATTGATTTTTGCATCCTTCACTAATGTACGCCACATGTTCCTGGCCTCACTCACAGCAGCATCCCAACTCCCTTTACATGTCAGGTCATAAGACTGCATCTTTAGGCTCCAAAAGTCTTCTTTCTGCTTGTACGATAACTATGGACCAGTTCTGGCCTGAACAAGCCTCCAAATGTCTTTGTCATCCAATAGACAGAAAACACACCTTTTCCAATAATGTTGAGCATTAGCTTTGGGACATGGTCCCCTCTCAGCTTTGTCTTTGATTGAGTATTCTTGAGAGTTTTCTCTACATCTCTGTAGTACGTTCCATTGTAATTCAATAATTATTTCTAGTAAATTTTCCTTTTTCAAATTACTGTGTGATCTCTCTCTCCTGATTAGACTCAGACTGATAGATATTGTACAAAGCGATGGGCCCCTTATTCCCTAAAAAGGCAGCATATTGTAGTGGATATAGCTCCAATTTTGTCATCCCATCTATGTTCCTGGATCTATCACTGAGCAGTAGGGTCAACTTTGATCACTAGCCTCTCATAGCATCAACCTTACAACTCACAATCGTGTGGAGATGGAACAATTTTATACATATTGAATGTTAGTTTTGTGATTCTTGCATGGTATGTGCTGAATAAATGATAGGTATTATGTTGGTTAAAAGACCAAAATGGGAGCTAAGTTACAAGAAATACAATTCTAATGAGATCTTTGTACCATAAAGTTTACTGCTAAAACATTTCTGTAAGTAGTATATTTTCCCTCGTTATTATAGCTACTGTGGATATGGAATTTCTGCTAAATTACAACTCCATTAAAAGTTTATTAAGGCATTTTACAAATGCTAACAGCGATTTAATTGAAAAAAATATCATGACATTCTTTTTAGCCTCGGTAAAAGTGCCCATGATAAAAATGGAAGATATGGAAGTATCAAACTAAAAAAGTTGATTCTGGGAAATTTCTGCCTTCTCCTGAATCCAGCCAGAAAACAATTTATGGACAATAAAAGGCGGAAATGACTATTACGCACAAAAAAATCCTACAAACAGATCAAAGTTCTGAGAAGTCTCACAACTATTCACTGGCAGATCTGGAATTAGAATCTTCCTTTTCTGAAATCAGTTCAGTGTTTTTAGACTAACTCAACATAAATATGAATGTGCAATAGTAAACAATTAGGCAATACTGCTTGCCTCCACTTGGATGCTCTTTGAATAAATGAACTATAGTACTATTTTAAGCAATGGTCATATCTACATTAAAAACAAAGATACCAACATATGAGAAAAGTGTGAATTTCTGTATTTTTTCACTTGCTTTTGTAAATAACTGGAGGTGAATCCCTATTTAAATATGCATTTTATAATATATTAAATTCCAGTAATTAGCTAGCAAAATAATTGATGTGGACATGTTTATTCTACTGTCAACATCTTTGGTTACAGAATCTATTAATCTTGATCGTAGTTGTGGTTTTATTTATTATCTATTATCTTTAGGTTTCTTATAATATCTCCCAACTATCCTGCCCTGAATGATTATATTAAAATAAAGAGATATTATTGATCTTAAATTCGCAATGCAATATTTTCCCATAGGCAGAAACAGAGATAAAATTAAAATTAAAATTACCAATAAAAATAATCTTCCTATCTAGCAATGTGTTATATATGTTTCATATGTAAAGAATAGTTTATCTAAGAAGAATTTTTTTTAACAAAACTGAACAAAATACTAAGAAATAAATTAACAGGATCAAACCTTCACAAACAAGACAAACCAAATGACCTTCCCTCAACTGATTTCTCCAGAAGTAAATTTGTGAGAATTAAAAGAAGAAAACTCTAGGATTATGGCCAAACACTTTTTTCTGGAGGGTTGAGGGTGCTGAGGATCAAATTCAGGGCCTTGCACTTGCTAGGCAAGTGCTCTACCTCTGAGCTAAGTCCTCAGCCCCCTATTCATTAATATAATGTATTAGGAATTACGTAGGTGGTGGTATGAAATAATAGAAAGAGCAGGGATTTTAAAATATATCATCACTACTCTGCTTGATTTTAGGTTTTTTTTTTCATTTGTACCAGAAAAGTAATTTAATTCTTGTAAGAATTTTCCAAATAAAATACCATGACTAAATCCTCTAAAACTTTCCCTACCCACAGCTCATATATATGGCATCATAGATATTAAATAAGAAACAGTCAATAAATGCAGAGTGATTCCCAGATCAGAAGAACAAAGTGAGGAATGATTTATGAAATTAATATTATTAGAAATATTCATGAAATTACTAGTATTAGACATATTCATGTTGAAACTAAATATTTTAAACACGATTTAAAATTGTAATATATAATAAACTATTATTTTTCATTATTATAACAATATTTTATTGTCTTATGGAATATCATAGTCAGAAATCATCTGAAAAATCAAAACCAAAACAATCAATGTAATGTCACTAGTTCATACAGCTATTGCTTTTAAAACAATGGAATAACAGTGTACTTTTATAAGTGTAATTAGTCTGAGTGAACTAAATTTGTTATAGAAATAGAAATACATAATACTGGAATGATTATCATTGCTTTCTTTTTGGAGTTTTGGAATATTTGAATTTTGAGCAAGCACAAACCTAATCCAGTCAGAGGAAGTAGACTGGTTTAGCAGCACTTCTTCCCCAAACCCTAAGGCTGTTTCTTGTGCTTCTTCGGCAGGAATTTCCATTTTACCTCAGATAGGGACTCCATGTGCTATCATTTGGATCCAAAGGACGCCCAAATGCTCAGGTGTTGAACACTGGGTCCCCAGTGTGACAGCGTTCAGGGGTGGGGCTTTTGTAAGGCTATTGGACCATGAGCACTCTGATCTCATCAAGAGCTAATCCATTGAGGGATTCGAAACTACTCTTTTCCTGTAAAAAGTTCTTTTCCTTTTTCATTCCTAGTCAGTGGAGGTTGTTTCTAATAAAGAAGTTGAAAGGTTGCAAGATTGTGAGTTTCCACTCTGATTTCTTCCAGTGATACGATAAGACAAGAAAGAATTATCTTGTAATAACATGCATTGTTTAATGTGGTCTGATATGGCGTTGGCACCTACAAGTTCTTTTGTCCTTACGTGTCTCTTCCCACACAGCAACACCTGGATATAGGTGGAAACTTCAAATCAGCTTCATTGGAAGATAAAATACAATAAATTAATCTCTAGGAATATTTGCATATTTCACATTGGTAATGAAATTGGTGTTAGCTGAAGTTTCAATTTGAATAACACTTCAAATTTCATATAGGATGGTTTTCCCACAGTGAGAATTTGACATATATTTAAAAAATATTCATTAAAATAATATTGTTGTACAGATTATTGAGAAAGATTACTGGGAAGACCAATTTTCTCAACTGATCCAGCTGATCAGATGATCAAGTTATTCATTACTTTCTTTTGTGTCTATCTCACCCTACAATCTATAAGTATGTGAAAACTGACATCGGTTGCTGTGGAAACTCTTTTTATGAACAAAATAGAATAGGATTATCTACAGTAGTGTGTGCATAAGAAGGAGCATTCTCAAGGAGACTATGTAAGTTGAAGATATTCCATCACAAGAGGATCACCAAGACAATTTGAGAGTGATGGGAATTTAATGCATGGACAAAGGAAAAAAAGGTCATAGATAGATCTGTTTCATTTTTAATATAATTATATTATTCATGATATTAACCTATCTTTTTTAACTTTTTTTTCAAATTATGAACATCTTTGAATGAAGTTGTTCATATATATTTACAGCTATATTTTTAGGTTAGCTTTTTTGGTCTAATGACATGTTCTTGTTAAAATTTTGTTAATTTATCTTACAAGCAGAAGCACTAAATAGCCTTCTCACCAATAATCTATGTCATGTATACACCTCGAACTATGTTAGATAATACTTTTCCATCAAAATATTTCTTACTTAGGCTAAAATAGTAGTATACTTACATTTTAAATTTAATTAACATTATAAAATTATAATTGATCTTAGCATATTCTCGTGTACTCGCTACAAACTGATATTAAGAATTTATCTAGATGATTTGCTTATTTTCCCACTAAGTTATCAAACATTTTCTAATTGTTTTGCCCGTGGAATAAAAATGGGTTCTCTCTTATTACGCATGCACACACACACACACACACACACACACACACACACAATTAAATACTTTTATTCAATTATTGGTTGACTAATAATTTATAAATTATTTTTATTAAAGACACTTGGTAACATCTTTTGTGTCCTAGGATAACAATTTTTCCCATTTGTTGTTTTAAACATTTTATTTACCCCACAAAAATGTTTGTTATGAGAATTTATCTGTATTTTAATTATTATATGTGATATGAATATTGTGACTTGGTTAAAAATAGTCTCCTTGCCTAAGGTTTACACTTCAGATAATATATTTTCTGCTAATGCCTTTATGATTTGATGTGCTATTTTAAGTCTACTTTAGAGACACCAGAGTTGTACTATAGAACAAGAAAATTTGGGGTTTATCTTTTCACAACCCATTTTAAGGTAATATTTACTTTAAGAATTTGTTCATTTGAATTTGAGGGTGTTTTTTTAAATTTTACTTTTCAATGAGCTGTTCACTTACTGGCACTAAACTGTTATAGTTATTATAGCTCCATGATAATGTTTGTCTTTGGTCAATGGTCCATTAATATAATTGGTCTTTTTTTTTGCTGACTGCTCCTTAACATTTTGTTGCAATTTGAATCAGAGTTTTTTAATGTAGCTAAAATAACAGAACAGCACTAAGGATCACTTCATTTGTAATATCCAATTTATACATTAAATTAGGAATATTTTCTGTAAAATCCAAGGCTTCTAGGTTATACATTTTAGGTTGAAACTTTAAAAATAATTTTAAAATGTCATATTTTTGCATTCTGAATTCAAACTTTAGCAATGATATTTACATATGTAAATATTCATAAATATGTAAATGTTATACATAAAATGTATATTTTCTATTTCAACAGCCTCTCAATACCAAATATATATTTACATTAAAAGTTGAACTTTTCCACCTTTTCAAAGTGGGTATCTATTTCATGAGCTCTCTAGTAACTACTTTTTTGAATCTTGTGAATATATCAAATGATTCTTTGAATTTTTAGTTATTCCACTAACATATAATTTGCATTCATTAACACAGATCGGTGTTTTCATTTTCATGATTCAAACTTCTGAATCCCTATAAATTTTATCTACCGTTTGGTATTTCATGGACAAACACACCTTTCAATCACTTTTATTAAAGATTTTCCAGCATAGTCTCTTTTCTGCTTAATTCTTTATAAGGGAACAACTGAGTGAAAAGTCATTTCTTTCCACTTCATCACGAAGCTTCCTGGTTCCCTTTGTAGATACTCTCTTAGTCTTCTTCTATCACTTTTAAAATTTATTTTCACCATTACTAAGAGAATTATCAGCTTAATCTTACATGCTGCAAAGTAATCTCTTCACTTTAATTAGAACATTCTTTACAAATATAAGTTTTAAAAAGTAAAATTTTCCATAGTTTTTATTTCTCCCTTTCTATATATTTTTATCATAGTGGAGAGAAAATGCATAAATATTATTCCACTAGATATAAAATCCTCTTAAAAGTAACCACAAGGATAAAGGAAGCTTTTATGATAAGGGTTGGTCTGATGAGAATACTTTACTACAGCAAGTGATCTAGTTCCTAGTTTCTTAGATTCTGGAAGTTGACACATATAAAGATGAATGTTTAACAACAAGGAGTATGTTATGATATTTGTGGAACCAAGATGGCCAAGGTTAATATTCCTAGGAATATGACAGTGAAGCTTTGCAAGCAAGCATCCATGGTGATTGCTGTAAATACATTTTTGTTACACTTATGTTGAGGGTTGGCTAACAATAACTCAAAATTGGTCCTGTTCTGTGGAGAATTGCCCACAACTATCTCTCTGGGAGGCTATGTACCACTAATATCTTTCCCCTTCCAGAACAGACTTTAGCTAGGAATTGATTGGCTTGGTTTTGAGTTTCATGGCCCCTTGGCTTATGGCTGAACCAACTCTGGATGAAATTTAGCAGAGCTTCTATGGGGCCACTCTGAAGCTATATTCCAGGAGATGCTTTATTCTTGCTGGCCTTCTTTCCCTTCCCAAACCTACTTCTCACAAGCTTCTTCACCGGAGACCAGTCCTCTGAAAATCACATAAGCACAGGAAGACTCCAGAAACAGTGATATTTGAGTCCCCCAGAGAGCCCGTGCCTTTCAGTAGTCATACGAGGGTATTGGAATAGGGGTATTAGAAAGCATAATATAGAGTCTTGCATTATACATTGGAATGTGTCTTCCAATGCACCTTCTTGGAAAATAGTTACCTCTGAGAAACCCAGATCTTATGAAGGACTCACACAGAAGAGAGATGAAGTATTCTCAAAAGCTACTTCATCCAGCAGTAGCTGGTACCAACAGTGCACCAAGCTCAGACACCATCTTGGATTTTGAGTTCAATCAGGTAACATCACAGAAATAACAGAAAACCAAAAATGATGTGAATAACCAGCTGTGCCCAGACAACCCAAAGAAACATGAAAGATATTTAATGGTCATTGTTTTCAGCGATTGATCCTAAGAGTGACTTGTTATACAGTGTATTCATTATTTTTCTAGAGTCAATGATTTGCAAGACAGCAGATTTAATACAGGACATTCACAGGTTACAACATTAACACACACAAGCCAAATGCAGGAAGAGTGCGGAATGTCTATCTGTGCACTGGAGACTCGAAAGATCCAATCAAGGGCTAGAAGCCCACAGCAATGTCCCATGTACATCTGTGTCTGCACTGAAAGACTGAAGGAATCTATACTGGAGAGAGGGTAACACTCATGATGGAGATGGAGACCACAGCTCCCCCGATGAAAACATCAGCCATCCCAGATGATGGCAAGGCCCCCGAGCTCCTCCAGAGACAAGGAACAGCCGAGTTCATTCAGGGAAACCAGTTGCAGCAGAACTTCTTCTGGGAAATAGCCAGCCGCCATCTTCTGCTCCCCTTCTCCTTGACCACAATAGTAAGTTCACTACACACAGTAACATAATCAAAAGGAACCCAATTTAAGAAAACATAAAATGTTGGAGAAAAAAATTAATAAAATGAGATAATCTCTTTATACTGTAGAAGAATTCTGGAGAATCACTCCTGCTTTACTCTATATTAAATCCTGCTCATTATCAGAATCCGAGCATACTGATCTCTCTCTTACACACAGTTAGTAGGATCTTCCAATTTCTCATCATTACTGCTTACCAATCAATTCGCTGAGTCCTGGAGGATTCTGTCAGCACTTTTTCACATCTAGCTTCTAAAACCTGACATTTCTTTTAGTGTTATTTTAACTATTTCTGCCTGACGTGACTATGTAACAAACTTTCTCATGTAAGTAGCAAGTTCAGTCTAGTATAGTGAGGGCTCTTCTTTTTATGGATACATCTTTGTATTTGGTTAAATAACAAAACCTTGGACATGGAAACTGCCTGGATTTTTATTATGCCAATTTTAACTTTTTTCTGGATTACACAATCGTTTTTATTCTTAAACATTTTTAAGATGAGGGACTTGTGAGTCAGTCATTTTATATCTGAACACTTTAACAAGTCTAATAAATTCAGGGATCCACATAAAACCATTTTAATGTACAAATGCCTGCATGCCTATACATGTGTGCATATGTAAATGTATATAATTAAACAAATAAACATAAAGAGGTAAATAGACATATTTTACTATTTCATACCTTTTTGTTTTCTGAAACATGTTTCTAAATATATACATAATTTCTATGTATATATTGACTATATATAGCTAATGTATTTAGTTTTATATATTTAATATCAATCTATCTAAATCTATCTATCTGTCTATCCATCTATAAAATGTTAACTACATTTGGGGAATGAATAGAGCCTTAAACTCTCTGGTAACTGCAAGACATTTCTAATCAAAATATCTAAATAATGAAGAAATAAAGTAAAATTGTCTACAAGCATTAACTTGTGGCGAAGGCACTGCCCTACTTAGGAACAAAGATCGCACTGGGAGATTCTTTTTAAAGCAGGACTGAAGTAGTAAACAAGTCTTTTAGACATATTTTTCCCAAGTCAAAGCTTCTTTTGCCACATTATCTTGTCAACTTGTATGAGATTTAGATGGATCAATAGTTATAGGTAACTTCTAAGGAACACCTGGCCGTCCACGAGGTGACATGTTAATTAAATAGATACCATTCCTTTTAGTAATGTACAGTTGCTTAAATTTAGGTGTTTCTTTCAGATTCTTTAGTCTCTGTTTTAATACCTTTTTTAGCTTGAGGGCTAAAGGCATCCAAGAAATCTGGTAAAACGTAATAATCTTGAAATTGTTACTGGTGACATTTTGGCTGAAGAAAAAGAAAATGCAAATTTTTCCTTTGATCACATTTGGCCTTTCTGCGTGTCTTGCTCACCACATAAGAATAATGTATATTTCTGAGTGTTAAGATAGATATTTCGTAACAGTTTGCTTTTGGAAAATGCAAATGACAGACCTTATCTACAGCTGTAATTGTAATTTAGGGATGTCCTGTGCCAAATGTCAAGCTGGCTGGCTTGCAGATCTTCAGGGTAGGAATAGTCTGGAATGAATAAACCACCAAGAGACAATCACCGCTCTTCTAATGTGCAGGGGTTTACTGTCCTGTGTGCAGAATCAAGCAAGAGAAGGGTGCTGTCCTTTACTGGATTATTGATGAAAGCATTTTAGGGTTGACGTGATTAATAGAGATTTTATAAATGATGAACATATCGTGAATCTTTGTCCATTTATTTTTATATCTATGTGTATTCACTTCTAAAAGAAAAAGCTGATCTTATTCCAAATAAAATATGAAATTATTTTTAAGGGTGAAAGTAACTTATTTGCTTTCCCATATATGCTCTGTCTTGGTTTTGTGAAGTCCCCTTCCCCTCAGTCAGAAGCAACGAATGATATAGAAGTAGAAAAAATAAGTAGCATATTTATGCTCTTTAATGTAGAGGATAATGACCTTTTCTGCTAATTTGCTAATCTAATTATACTTCATTGTTATTGAAAATTTGTTTGTACAATTTAGATTTTATATTACATACTGGATCCTTATCCACTTATATTTATTAAATCTCCCTCTTAAAAGAAAGTCAGTGCTAATTTCATCCTAAATAAAATATGCAGGTTATGTTTTAAGGGGAGAAATGATATCTACTTTTATCACATGCAAAAAATACATATATTTGTTTTTGGCTTGTATATAGCCTACATGACATAGGGCCTGTAGATATTTGCATAATAGATAATATGACATTTTATTTATATGTTTGTAAGTATTATAGTATATCTGTTTGTAATACTTAGAGTATTATACTTACTGGCATAAGGAAGCATTTATATATACAGCATAGCTTAATTTATAAGTACTTATGTATGCATATACACATATTCCTGATAACAAAAGATGTATTATGTAAAATAAAATTTCCTCAAATATAAGTATATGCTCCCTAAAATATTTCAGATGAATTATACCTGAAGGAAAATGTTTTTTTTTTTCTTCCTAAACTAGGAATATTTAACTCAGTGCTGAAGTTCATCATTTTTATTCCTTTGAAACTAAATAGCGACTCTACACTCTTGGACATAGATAACATTCAGTTTTATTGTGACCTACGAACATTAAACACCAAAGATTTCCACTCTGTAAGGAGGACGTCTGTGATGCAGCATCTCACAACTTACAGCTTACGAAGGAGTGAACCTGAAACAAAATCTCTTGGATTGAGCTAAAACATTTAAGTGAACTGGCTGACTTCAATTAATTTTAAATCATTTGTGGTTTGATAACTTTTTTAAAAAAACTCAATTTTGCCTTCTCTCTTTTTTATAATATATATATTTTAGGCAAACATCTTTTGTTTTAATTAATTCTTTAATGAATTAATTCATTCCTATAATCTTGCTTTCTATTATTTCTAAGGAAGAAGCTTGTGGAGAAGACAATGTCCTCAGTAAATCACATTTTGGCATGGAGTAAGTACCAAACCCTTATATCTTTGTAACTAATAATCAAAAGGGCACAGAATTTGAAGTCACAATTGATCCTATGCAGTCAATTAAAACTCTGAAGACCATGTACTTTCTGAAATCCAATTTCTTTCTCTTCAGTAACGACAAAATCCCCAAATGGCTAAAGAGCGTATATTACATATTCGAATTGCCACAATCTTCCTTTCATCCTTGAAGACTGTTATTGCCATTCTATTCCATCACAGGGAAAAGACCTTCATTTACGTTTTTAAGTTTAAAGTTTTTGTCCTAGTCCTTGAAATTCAACTAGAAATGAAAGAGATGGTTTTCTTTTTAAAATAAGTATGCAGGGGCTGGGGATTTAGCTCAGTGATTAGAGTGCTTGCCTTGCAAGCACAAGGCCCTGAGTTCGATCCCCGGCACCACCAAAAAAATAAAATAAGTATGCAGGAAGTTTTCAATCAGTTTTATTTATGACAAGTCACTAATAATTGGTGATAATAAAATGAAAAACTAGTTCATTAACAACAATTTAAATAATAATATTCTGAATTATCATGGTAAACAAGTTGCACAACTATATATCAAAAGAACACATATTTGTTCACTACTCAAAAAATAGAAAACCCAAAACCACTCTACTTTTGTGCATTGATGAATGCTAAATCTGACGCATTTTATTTAAAAAATCCTTTCTCCTAACCTTATGTGCTACTGAGAATATATCGCTTTTTAGAACTATGAATCCGTTCCAGTCAATTCTAGTCACCGAACTTTACACACTTAGACCTGCCAAAGTTCATGTTGCCCCTCCCCCAATATTTATCTGTTCCTACTAAATCCATGACCATTTCCATGGAAACCTCATCAAATGACCACTGGGAACTTTAAATGGATTCTGGAATCCATGATGGGATCATGGCTGGAAAAGTGAAATATTCTCTGAAAGACAAAGTGCAGCAAAATGAAAAGGCATCTACCCACATGTTCACATTTGTGGCCTTCATTTCCAAAGCGGGTCACTACCAAGAACTTTGCTTAGCATGATTTTCACTTGGATATGACAGATACCACAAGTTTAACTTAATAAAACATTATTAGGTATGCAAGAGAAAGTTCCATCCATGGATAGAAATGCAGTTTTCTTTTAGAAGAGTAGAAGTTCCATTTCTATAAAACTTATAGTTGTCATATTGTCTTACATGCCATGTATTTTCGTTTTAGTTTTCTACCCTACACAATAAAGAAAACAAAATCTGAGTGAGCTATGAGGCAGTTTGAGATTTATTTTTCCTTATACAATAAGCTTTCTTTTCCACATTTGTTTTATTTTTAATATAATTCTTTCTGGTCCTTGCACATAGATAGTGGTCAGCTGGCATGAGATTAAAATCCAAAGACATAAGACTGATCTGATAGTTCCTTGACATTCTAGTTTAGACATATTATATGTTTTTTCTTCCTTTCATTTAATTTCAATTACTGGGGTATTAGGTTGACAATGCAAAAAGGAACCCCTAAATCACTTTAACTTCTGTAGTTAAAGTCACAAAATCTGAAGTTTAGTAATATTTTCAAAGCTCAACATCTTTCTTTGTATATATGTGAGCACCAATATATGCACTACTGTCTCCCTTTTAATTATTAATCTTCTGATAATAGCTATATTCTGCTCTGAAGTGTATCAGAGGGCTTCTTATGTGCATTATCCTATAATTTAGAGTCTTCTTTAAACTCTTCAGGGCCACTTTTCTCAACCTCAAATCTGTCTTCCAACTAATCTGCTCTTTATCTGACTTATCTACTTTCTAAATTCTTTTGTGAGCTTTCACTGTCAGGAAAATTGTGGTACAGGGGTTATGCTATTTACCAACATTTTAACACACTTTAATTAAAATGCTAGGCTATTGTGAACAGAATGAATGTGGTATTTTTTTAGGGGACATCTACAAATAAATGGAAAATGTATAATAAGAAAGGAACAAGTTAATTTTTAATATTGCTCTTAGAACTTTGTAAAATGTTTCTCAGGCAAAACCTTGGCAATATTTTGCTTGAAATACAACTAAGTACTTCTGCAAATATGAGTTCTTAATATTTTTGTTTATGATAAATAACCAAAGTGTTAGAATCCTAGTGAAAAGATACACTTCACTTTTCAGTTTTTTTTTTCATTTATTAATGTTTGCTCCCTCTCAATCCCAATATTCCTGTAATTATCTTCCTTGTGAATTGCAGAGGGGAGGGTGGACAGTGGATATGCATTTTAGAAAATGCTGTGTTTTCTTTGCTCTGCTATGGGCCTGTGATCTTTGAAGTTATTCTCAGTGGTTTCTTACTAGCACTAAAGTTTGGTGTCCTGCTAAATTGCCACCTGTGCTGAGGAAAGCTAATCCACTAGGGTCAAGCAGCTCCGAGGAGGTACCATGGTGCCCGGGGCAACCTCTTGAGTTTCAGCTATAGCAGCTGCTGGGAGATGAGCTTGGGATGGTCCTGGTTACAGAAATTAGAAGGATCAGGAAGTAAACAGGGTGCCTTTCATCTGACCCAGCTCTGAGACAAGGGGGGGGCATGGGGGAATTCCTCTTCTAATTGCTTTACGGGTCACTTCTCCAAAACATGTCAGTGTCTGATGTGCCTACTCTTTAGGAGAAATTTTGAAAAAGAAAAATAAAAAATCATAAGCCACTGAAGCTGTCAAATTTTCCTTTCTGCAGATGTCCTAACCTCTTGCCTCTGTGGTTCTACCACCTGCTAAATGGTTTCTCATTTTTCCAAGGAGGAATGGCTGGAAGTGGGAAATGAGATGGGCAGTTCTCCTGACCTGGAATCTTCCTGATGAATTTAAGAATGCTCCTTTTATTTTGTTCATTTGGGGGGGGGTATCCTTTTACTTGTTTTTATTTTTACATTGAATTTCATTGCTCTCCACAACTTGGAGCATGTTCCAACTGTTTGTTCCCGTTGATCTCGTCTCTTTTTGGATCACCCTCTCAGAATTTTAGCCACACAGAACAGCTGTCTGAGTCCTTAGTGGGCACAACATGGATGGCATGCAAGCAAGTATCTGGTGCTAATTTGTGACTAGAAGAAGGATTCAGAGTGAGGTAACCAGAGAAATGAGGAGAGACATTGACTTGTTTAGATAAGTGAACGTTTTGGAAATCAGTTCTAGCAAAGAATCCCCAAATTTCAATTTTTCATTTTCTCTTAATGTAACTTCAAGTTTATTTCTGTAGGATGGATATTCTTTTCATTTTTTTTTCTTTTCTCCAGGATAAAGGCACTAATTTTTTAAAACAATACAAAGAGTAACTTGTTTCTGCTTCCAGAAATAAATTAATCCAGAATGATAAATATTAATAGTTTGAAATGCAATTTGTAGGAAATTTCTAAAAAAAAATAACTATAATCTCAAAATTGGACCATAAGCATATGCTATATTAAAACCACATTTTTTACTTACCAATAACAGGAACATTTTAATGTTTAATGACTTTTTTTGTATAGCTGTCCATTCCATAAAATTCTGGATGTTGTTTATTTTGTAATTTCTTCATGGGAAAGCTAAATTGTTTTCTGTGCTTTGCTCTGACTTAAATCAAAAATTAGGGAAATATGACCATGATAACGTGTTCTTTCCATTGGCTTCTAAAATTTATATTTAATTCAATGTTTTTTCACATATCATTTATGTCAAATATATAAAAACTTTCATGATATTTAATATTAATGAGATTAACTATTAATAATAATTAATGAGGAACTATTCTGAATTAAATGTTTACTTCCAATAGCAAAATGGTCTAAAATATTATTAAATCAATATGGCTGAAGATTCCCAGCTGAGGGGGCAATAGGATTGATTAAAAGTTTTCTTTTTAATGAAAAGTACAACTTTGAGAATCACATCTTATTAGACAAGCATAGTTTTTGGTGGGCTTTTTCAAATTAAAATCAAACTTTTAATGCTAAAATATATTACTTTAAAAGATAAGAGGACCATTTCAAAAAGTATATTTTTTCTTTTTTTTTAGTTCAAACTCCCTTGAAAGAGTAAAGGTCCTTTAAGAAACTGATCCATTAAATTTACTGGAGAATAGAATAGGAAGAACCCTCGAAGACACAGAGGTAGGAAAAAAATTTATGAACAAAACCCAGACTGCACAGGAAACAATACAAAGAATCAGCGCTTGGGACCACATGCTATTAAAAAGTTTTTGCACAGCAAAAGAAATCACCAATAGAGTAGGGCGAAAACCCACAGACTGGGAAAAAATATTTGCTAGCTATCCATCAGACAAAGGATGGATATCTAGAATATACAAAGAACTCAAAAAAATTAAACCTCCCAAATTTAAAGACCCAATCCAAAAATGGGCAACTGAAATGAATAAACATTTCTCAGACGAAGAAATAAAAATGGCAAATAAATATATGAAGAAATGCTCAACATCACTAGTCATTCGAGAGATGCAAATCAAAACAACGTTAAGATTCCACCTCACTC
>PVJO010014481.1:0-48241 GCA_004026905.1 Hystrix cristata | reverse complement strand
TCTGTTTTTGAACTTCTGTTGCTATTATCTCTGAGAGTTTGGTTGGGTGTCTTCTGACATCCTCGATGTCATTGTCCTCTATATTTATTCTGGTTGGGCTGGGGGTCTGGGGTTGCGTTTTGGTTCTATGTCTGGTCATTTTCTTTGTATACATAAGTACTTTACCCCTCTTAGTTTGTTCTCCGAGTTGGTTTGATATTTTCTTTGTATGAGGTTACAAAAAGAT
The DNA here is from genome assembly GCA_004026905.1 of Hystrix cristata. NCBI lineage: Eukaryota > Metazoa > Chordata > Mammalia > Rodentia > Hystricidae > Hystrix > Hystrix cristata. The sequence goes on along the minus strand of PVJO010014481.1, from coordinate 48,015 downwards.
AGATAATAGCGTCCTCCTTGGGAATGTCTGTGTCTGCGTTTTCTTCTGGGTATATGTGTTTCTTGATTCTTATGACCTTTAGTTCTCCAGGGTTATCTTCAATGACAAGATCATGGTTGGCTCTACTTGGTAATGGTGACTTAGCGGGGAAAATCCCTCAGTCAGGAGGCCCCGCCGGGACGCTTTTTCTAAAATACATATTCTAAAATATATGTGGCACAACAAGATTCTAAGACCCAAATCATTAAAGGCTTTGATGACATATAAAAGTCAAAGGCATCAAACTACCTGATTAAAAATTTTATTATAAAGCCATAGTAATTAAAATAATGACATTGCTATGAAACGGACACATGAACCAGTAGATACAAATAGAGAGTCCAGAAATTAAGAATCTCTAGTCGACTAACTCAAGAAGACACAGTAAAAGAAGGATTTTCTTTTAATAATGATTCTTAGAAAATCGGTATCCACATGCAATAGAATATAATTTGATCTCTATCTTCATCATATATTGCATGTGGATACCAAGGTCTAATATACCATCACTAAACAGTCACTGGTTTTGATCTGTGCCTTTGATTCCACTGTTCAATGTTAGGAAAGAATATCAGATAGCATATTACTACAATGGGACAAGAATAAAATCTAAAGCCCAGTTTCTACTGAATGCATGTTGCTTTTTGCAACACTGCCAATTCCAAAAATTGTAATTCAAATGATTAAGTTGGTATCATCTGTTTATACAAAGGCACTAAAATCGGCAACCTATATAGAGATATCTGGATTCACATATTTAAATGCAGCATTTTTCACAACAGCCAATATATGGAAACATCCTAAGTGCTGATCAATGGATGAATGAAGAAATTATAATGTATACAGCCAATGGAGTCTTATTCAGCTTTTAGTAAAAAGAATATCTTTCTATTTGCAACAACGCAGATAAAACTGAAGGACATCTAATAATAAGACATTGAAAAATACCACATGATCTTTCTAACATGTGGAATCAAAAAGTAAAATATGTAGAAACAAATGGAATAGTGGTACCAGAAGAGGACTTGTGGGGAATAGAGACATATAAATCAAAGGGTACAAATCTATAGTTACATAGGATGAATATCCCTAGAAATTGAATGTACTGCATACAAGTACAGTTAAAAGTATATTGACAATTAGTTAAAAGAATATATGAAGTGCTTTTACTATACACACAAACACTTTCACACACAAATTTAAATGTAAGATGATGGACGTGTTATCTGACTTGACTGTAATAATGATTTTACTCTGTACATGTACAGCAGAACATCATCTTGTAGGCAATAAATATATACAATAACAAAGAACTGATTGCATCTTAAATGTTGGGAATTAAGAAAAACAGAAATAAACAAACTTAAATCATTTCCCACATATTAAAGGATAAAATGATTTGTTGATAATACATTTCTGTTTCTGTGAACACTAAGACTTCCCAGAAAGATAAATCACTGCTCTATCATTTACATCATATATTTTCTAATAATTGCAATTAGGCTTATATACTACCGAGAGAGGCTTTACTCCTTTCTGCTAAAAGTCAGCATAGATATGGTTCAATAGTTCACACATTCATTTTTAAATGGATTTATTGTCAAACACAAGTCTTAATTAAAGATGGAGGAGGAGATTGTTTTTCTGGCACTAACATAGAGATTTTAGGGTTCTTTACTTACACTGTCTGTAAAAAGTGAAATATAATACCTGAAAATACATTTTGTTGACAAAAAGCTAATGCTGTGAAGCTCTTGGAGGCTCAGTATAGAAAGGATACATATGTGGTGATTATTTTTAACCCTTCTTGATGCCTTAATTCAGTCATAAAATTTAAGGAGTTTGTTTCGCTGAATTATACTTGTGAAGCTACAGAGAGCAAGGCAGTTTGCCTTAAAGTGTCTTTTTCAATGCGGAAACAGGAATTGCTTTCACACAGAAAAGAATCAATTTTCCAACTGTAAGTGGTTATTGAAAGAAAGGATACATTTTATCAGTAACTAAGCATTCCAGAGAGGAAATAACTGAGTTCTTGTAAGGACAGAAAGGAGAGATCCATGTAAGGAGAAAGTATTGATTGTGCTTAGGGCTTAGTCTTCGTCTCAGGACAATCTGAATTTGTATTGCACTGTGCATCAGCTCTGAGATTGACTGCTACCTTCTCGTGTTACCTGCTCATGCCTTGTTTTTCTTCACTTCTTTTCTGCAATGAATGTCCTGTGAATGCTCAGTACATGTTAGGTAATTTTATTAGATATATGAAGCTGATAAGCACAGAATAAAATCTTGCTCAAAAATAACACACTGAAAAGCTTAGCACTGTCAGTGACCACATTGATTTTTCTTACCGTTCTAGAACTTGTGCCCCACAGCATAGTAGAATGGATACTCTATGGAATTAATCTGTTCAAACCCTTTCAAGCTGTTTCCATAGAGACATATCCAAAACAATTAATTAGGGCAATAGGAAACTTTCAGAAGATAATGAAGTTTCTATATCCCTATTGCACTTTTTCTCAATTTTGTGGACACTCCAAGCAAGCACTTTCTCTCTTCAGGTAGAGTTGTGGTCCTGAAGCAAAGTTAGCTGCAGTATCAGATAGTTTAATTCTTGGCACTGGGGGAAAATTGAATGATCCCAGCTATCCATGACTATTTTATTGTGCATCCCAGTTGCCTTTTCCTCTAAAAGTGTATGGAAAGACTGCTTTGGTGCCCGTGAAAGGTAATCCCATTTTTCAATTTGTAAGATAAAAGCCTAGCAAACATTTAAAATTTTTTCCTATTCCAAATTTCTCAAGAGGTTAAAAAATGATTTACAGTTTATCGGAGAAAAGGTTAGCTCACACATAATACTCATAATTTAAGAAGAGTAATTATTACACTAAAAGTTCATAAAATTGTATTACTTTCAGGAGTTAATTTTCTCTAAGAGTCAATTTATATAATACAGTGGTTATGCAACATTAGGCAAATTCATAACAAATGGTAAATATTAAAGGCATTTGGAATAAATAATTTGAAGTTAGTGTGAGATGCTGATTATTTCTCTTGTGAATTAATCACTGTGATGAATTAAAGTGGTAATTATATTTCCTGTATAATGACTGTGACTATCCACCAATTTGTAGATATTTTTCTATGAAAAAACAAAATGCCCAAGAAAATAATCATGTATAAATGTATGCAGCTCATCAGTTTCCACCCTCAAAGGTTGATTTTTTTTTTTTTTGAAGAGGGGTCTTTATAGCCACAGGGATCAAATCCTGGCTCCACCACTTCCTACCTGTGTGACTTTAAAGAAAATTGATGAGTTCATGTGTAAAATGAAAATATTACTAAGTTTTACATGTTTTGACATATAATAAAAATAATGCTTTTATAGTATATAGTTTCTGGTCCGTCCAAATTGGAGGCAAAATGACTGACAATGAGTCCTGGCCTTGTGCTCTCTTTGAGCATGTACACCATCAGCGCCCCTTTATTAATGTCTAGTCAGCTAGCCGCTAGGCATCCTTAGGTGATCTGTATAAGTACAGAAAAAGTTTGAGTTGTGTTGCTTCGCGTTTACTCTGAAATTAGTTCCAGCAAACATTTTTGAAGTGAAACTTCCTAATTCCATTTGCTTCAAAGACCTCCATCATTTCCTGTCATCGTGGGACTTATCCATAATCCCTGCCAGGTTCTGAGGCAAGGGGACAAATAGGGATAATGAATATCTCCTTAACTGTGAGCTCAGCTGTACCGAAGACTTTCACAAAGCAATAGTTGTTTTGCATTGAACTTCTAAACACCGTCCAGGTCACAGCTGTAAAGAGGCTTGACCAAAATCATATAGGAAGAACAGAGCAGGAGTGGACTAGGACTTGCTTTCTGAACACAAGCTAAGTGAATCTGTAGTGCAGTAAGCTCTCCGTGCTCTTGTATGAATGTGCACTTTCTTCCATCCTCATACTGACCACATTTGCCACTGGGCAAGGACTGTAACTGCAATGGGAGAGATCACATTCTATACCCAAATGTACGTGCCTGAGTGCACACAAATGAACAGTCCGTTGACCTATCTGGTGCTTTTAGTTTAATTCTCAAATGTGTGCAATCACGTGCTTCAAAAGTACAAATTTTAAAACAGAAATCATTATTCAACTTGTTCAAAGAACAACCTTTTAACCATTTCTCTGTTCTTTCTTAGATAGTCCTTATTAGTTTATCATATCTAAGCTATTCATGCTAGAACAGATGCAAATGTATAAGCTTCTTTTTTTATACAAGTCAGCATAATACATACACCATCTCATACATTGCTTCATAGTTTCTGTGAAAGTGTTGCTTTGTTCTGCCTAGACAGCATCCACTCTGTGATTATACTGTAATTAATTTAACGAGCCTCATGTTGATAGGTTGTCAAGGTTTTCTCTAATAGTTTTGTATTAAAAAAAATTAATGTACCCATATGCATATCTGTGTGTATATATATATAATAATACAACACACATACGTAAGTATGTGTGTGCCAAGTCTTTATGTGTATATATTATTTTCATGTGCACGAATTTCCCTATAGAAATAATTCATAGAAATGGAAGTGATGGTGAAGTGGAATGTGCATTTATAATTTTGAATGCTATTTAGTACTACTTTCTATGCAGGCATACACCTGATACTACAGTGGTAGCAAACATTTGACTTTTTTAGTGAGTGCTGTTTGTTTTTTTTTTTTTTCCCTAGAGATTGAACTCAAAGTCTTCACACTGAGTGATATCCTGAGCCCCTTTTATTTTTATTTATTTTAAGGCAAGATCTCATTAAGTCTCTAAGTTGCTCAGGCTGGGTTTGAACTTGCCATCTGCCTGCCTCAGCTTCCCAGGGTGGTAGAATTACAGGTATACACCACCACACTTCACATGGTTCTTTACATTTAGTAAATTTCTATTGTTTACATGACAAACCATGCTTAAATACAAAGACATTCTTTTTAAAGATACCAGAGAACTGCGTCAAGAAAATCATTATTTAAAAATTAAATACTATACCATCACCATTACTTAGGATGCTTTTATGTTTTAAATTTTAAAAGAAATTTCAGGGATGAAATATGCTGAATATTACTTTTTCTTATAGTACGTATTTTTTAAAATTGGTTGCACCAACAATACTCATCCACTGAAATATTTTGCCATGGTTATGTTTTTTAGGACAGATCCAAAAGATGATTTCATTCCATTTATGAGGGCCACTTCTGAGGAACACCAAATACTTCCAGTTCTTCCATGTCCACCAGTATCTTGAGCGCTGTTAAATTTCTTCACTCTATGAAGCATTTTAGTACTGCAAGCCATGAGACATGGCTGCAGAAACACATGCTTTTTATTGAGTACCATTTTCATACTATAAAGTAAGTTAAATTCATGCTGGATAGAAACAGGACAACCTTTCAGCAAATACTTGATTTCTAAGAGATTAATAAAATACTTAGGTCTCATTTTAATTCACAAATCAAACACGCTGCTGAGACTAAAAGAGATAATATAGTACAATTCCAATACTTGCTTATAAAGCAGGATTGATACTTTAAAAGTGCTTTATATTTATAGGGTAAAATTTGTCTAGATGACTGTAAGGAAAGAATACTTTAAAAATGTACTGTTCATTTGAGAAAGTGAGTCTCATCTGCTAAAATCTGAAAGTGGATTAGTATGTATAGATATTACATGTAGAGGAAAATTTATATGAAAAATGTACTTTAAATTGCCACTTTCTACTTGAGAGAAAACTTCTTCTATTCCCTTGAAATGTAAAGAGTGAATGAATATCATCACCCTCTCTTAAAAGCCTAATCTAAGAACACAGAGCCTTCATTTTAGGATAATTTGAATAGCCCCTCACATTCAAATATGTCAAATACTTCCTTTTGAGAATATAAAATTTTTGAAGATGAAGACACGTGTCTCTTTGGTTTATTGCTATATTGTCAAAACTTGAATTACATGAGACAAACAGCACTGTCAATGAATATATGTCAGTAAATAGATAAATGTAAGTTAACTTTAATTTTTAGATTTATAATTATTGAAAGATATTGATAAAATTAAACATTTCTAAAATTTTGCTGAGCTAGATTTATAAATACAGATATGTCTGGTAAAATATAGATTGTGTAACAAGCTATATAATTTTTCATAAAAGTTCAGCTTATTCATTAATGATAATGATGGTCATAGTGTATAATGTTGGTGGTTCTTTCTTCTGCGGCTTCACCACAATGACTATTCATTATTTTATTTTGTCCATTGTTATTTTGCAAGCCACTAGCCCAGCTCATTTACTATATTCCAGGTGTGTGGGTGGGACCAGCGCATTGTTTATCTTATTGGCTCAATCCTTTTTTAGAGAGTTAAAAGTGAAGTATGTAGTAACATAATTTCTCAAAGTAAATATGGTTGGCATTTTCTCTAACAACAGCAAAAAAAATGAAGTCTCACACTTTTCTAGATCTAAAACTTTTTACCCACCTAGGCATATTTTTTACATTTTATAAAAAATAAACTTGGGTTCTTTTATATTCCAATCATTCTTTCCTTTTCTCAATCCCTGTACTTTATATTATCAAAGTCATTCTTTCCTGTAACTTGAACATAGTATATTTTAATTAGAGTAACCAATTATTAGTAAATGTAGGAATAGCTGTTGCTTTAATATGTGTTGCTAAATAAAAAAGAATATTATATATAATTAGTAATAATATACTTAAATTTCACCTCATCATGGTTACATTTTGGGGCTTCTGTCATGTGCCAAATTTTATGACAGTTACTCTACATAGATAATGTCATTTATTTATTCTAGCAATATCAGAAATTCTATAGCTGAGTAATATAAAATGTAAAAACTTTAATTATGTAGGATCAGATATCATTGAAAGAGTTGAAGCAAGATTCTAAGATTCTAAGTAGTGTCTCTAAATTTAACTCCTGGCTATTTAACTACCTAGAATTGCTTTATTGAGGACATTACTTCTTGTTTTTCTTCAATATCATCTTCATTTTTTTCAGATCTCATTTTCTCCTTTTGTTTAGGTTCACCTTCTTCACATTCAGTTTTATTAAAATTATTTATAATATAGAATTCACTCAGCTCCATGCTGGTACTATGTCCAGCGATGGTGTTACATGCCTTCGAAATAATTGCTGAGAATGGGAAATTGCATAATGGAAGAGTCTTGGAGACCAGGAACAACAATGCGTAGATATCTAGTAACAGCTCTAGGAAAAGCAAACCAGCTTGAACATGGAGAAATGGTCCTGGGAGCGGCAGAAGAGGTCACTGTTGCTGCTTCCTTTTCTGATGTTTGGGAGGAGTTAATTACTGAGCAGCAGTTGTTTCTTGGCCTCTGCTCACAGCCTCCCCCAAGCAAGGCTGGCAGGGCTGCTTTGCAGTGAGAGCCACTGATCCAGCCGTTGTTTGGCACAATGAAGCAAGCTTTCTGCTCAGGGAAATGTTTCATTGTATTAGCTGGGATTTCATCCAGCGTGGATCCCATCAGAGAAGATTGCCTCATCACATTATTTCTGACTGACTGGGATAAGACTGCAGCTATTGCCTTTCTGAAAATCAACCTGAAGCAAATCAGCTTTGATTGTGGACTGAATTTAGAAGGCTGCTTACGCTTCATCTCCTTCCCTGGTCTCAGGAACGTCAGAGTGAAATCCAGTAAGATACTGTATTGTGCTATATCACCCAGATTCCAGCTTCTAAGCCTGTCTAAAAACTTTTTTGAAAAATGAATGAAGATTCATTTTGAGTGAGACAACTTGTATTCCCTCTTGCATAGTGGCCCACTCACTCTCACACTGTGGGGTGTACTTCTTTCCTACTTTTACTTGGCCCAAACTTGCTCTGCATAGCCTGTTTCTTTTTCTACCTTTAATAAATATAAAATTTTGCTACCATTAAAGTGAACCTATTCTAACTGACCTCCCTTCCAACTGGCCTACAAAAGCTAATGCAATCTTAAAAGAAAAACAAGAACCATTATATTATGTTTCTAAAGATGAATTGTAGCTTAGTATTAATGGCTTTGAGTGAGACTTAAATTTAGAGGGACCTATATAGAAAAACAAAAAGCATTCATGAACACCCCTAGGAAAGTCTGTACAAAATTTAAATACATATCAGCTATAGTATACTGACAACAAAAATGATGGCGCAACAGTTATCACATATTTATTTCCATATTCCTCAAGCTGTGCTAATTTCTTTAAACACATTTCTAAATTGATCTTCACAAAAACTCTAAGAGGGAGAAAATATCATTTTGATATTTGTTTAAGCCACAGGTTCAAAGATCTAAATGAATCATAGTCTTCAGTTCTTGGCAAAATTCATGACTGGCCTATGCCCATAAATTTCTCTTTTGTACTGGACATTTAAAAACAAATTTTTCCATCTCAATGCCAATCTCAATGCCATTCTCTGCTTGCCTCATGAGGAAATTAGTACTTTCATGTGTTATTTACTTGTTTGAGTACATATACATACATATTTTTGTTAAACACACAGTACTGTCTATGTTTTACTGTCAGAACTTCTTTATTTTATTAAATTTTATTTTAATGGTACACTTTAGATATACATAGTGATGATATTCATCATATGGAGTTTGTGCCAGTGCATAATATATCTTGCTGCTGCTTTTTCCCCCATTCTCCTCCCTTCTCTTTTACTTTACCTTATTTTTTGAACATTACCTGACAAAGATATACCTATGATGCTTAATATGTATCTAGTTTGGTGTTTCTAGACATAGATTTAACAAAATTTTCATCTATCATATGTATAAAAGACAAGAGTGGCTGTTTTGTTAAGTATAGGAGTAGAAAAGCCTCCTAAAAGCCCATTGAAATGATTCAAGTGACAGAGGAGCTTCATTTGCACCTATTTGTCTTGCAGTAAAAAGGATAAAACTTCATCAGATTCGGGGTATATTTTTGAGAGATTTTATGATGCATTAGTCACACGTGAGAGAGAATACTAGGAGTTAAAGATATCAGGGTGTCAGGACTGAGCATCTACAAGGATGAAGCTGTCATGAAGGAGCCAGAGTCAAATCCAAATATAACAGTGCAGTGGGTGTGCTGGGAGAACAGCCCGGGCAAACTTAAAATTTAAGTACACAGAGTTGGAAGGTAGGCAGTTGGACGGTCGTCTGTGGAGCACAGTTGAGAAGTCTGAGCTGGAGGTAAGCACTTCGGAGTTATAGTTCTAAAGATGATATTTCAAACATGAAGTGCATGCAAATACCAGGAGGGTGAGGTACGTTAAACAACTGATAGATACCTACCACAGACAATGGGATGTTTCAACATTAAAACATGCTATAAAGCAAGAGATCTCAAAAAAAGAAACAATGACAAGATAATTAGAGTAAAAACCAGTATTAGAATATCACCAGTATGTGGTGTTGTTGCTATTTAATGGTGGGGATGATAAAGTGTACTAAATATTTCTCATATGTTTAACTAAACATTGGCCATTGGATTATTCAAAGTACGGGCCACTCTTACCTGTGAGAAAATTAGCTTTAGTGGAATAGTAGCAATGAAAGTCTGAATTGGGGGAGGGTTGTATAAGTTAAGAGAAGAGGAAATTAACTAAAAGTGTGATTTTCCAACATGGTAATCATTGTGAAGTTGGGATAGTGGGCAGTTAGCAGTCCACTGTTACTCATCATTAGGGGATATATACATATTGCATATTCATAATCTCTAAATGTCTGACCTAAACTTTGTTTGAATATTTTAAAACATTGTTGATTATAGTTAGTATTTTATTTAGGGTTCCAAAATTCATGCTCATGAGCAAACTGTGCCAATATAGACCCTGGTCTGATTTGTTCTTTAACAATTTTACATCATAGTTTGAGTAAGTTGTCCATTTTTTATTATTTTGAGAAAAATGAACATTTGGCAGAACCAACCTCTAGAGTCACTAGGCCCTTTTTTTCTTTGATAGAGATCTTAGTTACAATTTTGCTATCCTTATTGTTTAGGGTTTATAAAGTATATTTTTGGTACCCCTCTGAGATGTGCTACGATCTTTTTTGCCAGCTTATAACACTGACTCTGATAAATCCTATGTGAATACCTGATATAAGCAATTTAAAAGAGAAAGGGATAATTGTGGCTCATGGTGTCAAGTTTTCAGTCAATGGTTGGCTGGCTCCAAGGCAGAAACGTCACGGCAGAAAGGGGTGGCAAAGGAAAGGTTCTCCACCAGGAGGCAGAGAGAGACAGGGAAGCTGTTGAAGGGAGAGTCTCCCAAGGCTTCCAGAAGCGCACCCCCTCCCCCAAGGCCCTCCTCTAACACCAGTCAGCGGGAGAGTTGCGGCCGTGAGCCAATCGCCATTCTGACAATCTGTGTCTGAACGCATGAGACCTTGGGGGATATTCTAGACTTAAATCATGATAGCCTTGTGTATGCTAGACGGGCATTCTGCTGTGGAGCTACATCCCTAGACATTGTGCCATATTTCAAGGTTGAAGTATCTTGCTCAACTGCTTACTCCTCATCTCTGTGTGTGTACTTAGTGAGTACCTCAAATTCAACATTGTCCTGGCTGTATTCAGAGCAATCCACCAAAATACTGCATCTACAATTGTCTCCGTCTCATTTGAACTAGTTCCTTTCTGGTTGACACCCTGATATCTTTAACTCTGGTTGTTTTGTCTCCTCTATGACTCATGCATCATAATATCCAGAATTTGATCACTACTGTTATTTTCAGCAAATGGTAAGTTGCAAATATGTATCATTTCAGTAGGCTTTTCAGTACCTTCTTGGGTACTCTTCTGTTCAACACAACAGCGTTACATTTATCCAGCTGAGTGTTAACATTACTCAGCTTCTGATGGTTCATCTCTGTGCTCCCTTTTCACTGGTAGTAAAAGCCCAAGTCTTGTGCTGCCTACAGGATCTTACACACTTTAGGCCCTTGTCACTTTCCTCACATCGTCTGTACCCTTCTGAAGCAGATGCAGGTTCCTTCCCATTCCGTGAATACAACTGAGTGCTCTCCTGTCTAAGCAGTTTTTGCAGGAGCACACTTCTCCAGGGAGCCACAAGACCAACACTGTCAGCAGCACCTTTATGGGTTTGCTTCATGGTCGCCTTTTCATTAACACTGACATTACTTTCCTGAGTCAAAATCAAACCTTCTCTCTTTTACTGGAATCCCTATAGTACTCAACCCCCCGCCTTTTTTTCATAACATTCATAAGCTTCTAACATACCAAATACTTTCTTCCTTTTTATGTTTATTTGTAGTATTTTATTTCTATTTTCCTCCTAAGATCCTAAGCTCCAGGAGTTTTCTGGCACTTTTGTCTACTGATGCATGTCAGTAATGTAGAAAGTACTAGCTTACAGCAGGTACTATAAAGTAAATACTCATTAAATAAATCCCTTACTTAGACTCTTCCAATCCTGAAGTTGCATACTTGCTTTGATGTGTGTGTTAGCATGGGCATACAAATTATAGTAAGACCACTGTTTCTAATTTGCTGCATCTTTATCCAGAAGTCTCTATATTTTAGTGAGCTTAGGTCTATTGCAGAAAATAATACAGAGGAAAATTCCATGGAAAGTAGAGGTAAATAGATAAATATTTTAGGTTAGAAAAGGCAATGACTCAAAAATGTTTCATAGAAACAATGATGACAACAGAGATGTATCAATATCAAAGATTCAGTTTTTCCTGGATAACCATATCTCCACTAAATTATGAGAGAATAATTAATACACATTTGTAATTGAGATATAAAGGAATCTATTGGCAAGTTGAAATCATCTACAAAATTTGCAAAACATCATTTTCCTATGCTCATGACTTAAATTTTCTTGTCTGGATCTCAAAATGGTATCACACCATAAATTTTCTTGCATAGATTTTTTTCGTGTATGCTAAGTTTAAGTTCTGAGTGTTGTTGTTCAATTAATTATAGTTTTCCAAGGTCAAAGGTAAATTTATTAACTGAGAAAAGAGTTGTAGCTTATTTGTTTTTGTTATCACATGATTTCAGATAAATTAATACTGTATTTGCTTATATTTATGATATTAAGTTGCACGTAAGACACATAACACGATCAATTTCACTTAAATAGGCATACTGTGAAGGCACTTAAATATGACTATATTAACTACTTCAAGGTATAGGTGAGTCTGATAATGTTTTCTTTCACAGTTGTCATTTATATAAAATTATCTTCCTGTGCTACATAAATAGGCAATCATTTTCATTTTTAAATATGTTACTCCTTTATATGTTTTTATTAACAATCTAAGTGTAACATTCACCAAATGGTTGTCACTAAAAATAACATGCAAAAGTTATCCACAACTATCTTGGGATTTACTGTAATCTTAAACCATGCATTTATATAATATTCGATCCATAACACTTCATGTATATTCTAGTCACTAAATTTTCTGTGAAAAAAATAAGAAAATAGATGCTAGCTTTATGCTATCAAATTATGTAAGTAAAATTTCCATAGTAATATTTCTACCCTCAAAAGCCCAAGAAAGATCATTGAACAACCATCCTTCTTGTCCCAGGGAGACAGCATTTACCATCATTTTAATAAGAGAGCTTCCTTTGCTTATTGGTCCCAAGAGCTTGGTCATTCTGCTGATATGAGTGTAGTTCTTCATCAATATGGACTGCTACACTCTTTTAGTTAATAATACTGCCTTCTATTTTTGGCTTATGGTTATTTTCATCTCAAGATTTTGTCCCTCCCATTGACTCAGAACTCCCATAGTTCTTCCTAGACATTGCTTATTCCAGAAAGGAAATTTGGGAGATACTGTTCTTAATTCACTTACATTGTATATTTAGATTATATTTTTATCTTAGTAATTGCTCCCTTTATTTTATTTGGCACAAAAATGTTCCATTGTGACATAATTGCCATGTAACTTTAATCCTTCAGAATTACGCTACATACATTGAAACATCTGTTTCCAGAGTCAATGTGTAGAAAATGACTGTCAACAACAAAAAAGTGTTGGGGATTTAGCTCAAGTGGTAGAGCTCTTGCCTAGCAAGTGCAAGGCCTTGAGTTCGATCCCCAGCACCCTCAGACAACAACAAAAAAAGTGATACACTTCTTCCATCTGGTGTTTAATCTTTGCCAGCACTTGAATAGGATCACTATATCTCAAACTTGTTCAATGAGATTCTCCATAACCTATTTTTTTAAATCTCCTTGAAATAATTAGAACTTTTTTTCAGTGCTTTACATCACGGCACTCTATGAAGCATAAATAAAGATTTAATGGGTTTATATTTGCAAATTAGGAATCTTTTCCTAAGAAAGAGGATCTGTGTGAAACACTGTGGGTCATTCAACTGTGAAGTGATAAATAGGAATATGTACCCAGCAGGAACCTTTGCAATTAGGAAAAACATTCTTTGCTTTATCTTTTTGCAAGGTCGGATTCAATTAGCATGTTCAATGGACAGTGGAGTCCTGGATTTTCTTTACTACCTGTAATAGACTCAATTATTTTTCAGGGTTGCTTCTATTCTGTATATATTCCAGCACTGCCTGGTTTAAAACTAAACAATATTTTAATGAGAGGTGCAGCTAATAATTCTTCTCATTGCTGGATGTTTTACATGGCAGCAAAAATTTTATAATAAGCAAGGCTGAGAGCCAAATATCAAGCTGTTTTGCCTAAATGTGTAATGTACGTTAAATATACAGTTTATATACTAATGATTATTCCAATCTCATCTTTGGTCTTCTGCATTTCCTCCAACTAGTAGTATCGGTATTACGTAGTAGCATGATCAAGCCTATTTGTGCAACAAAATGAATGAGCTCTATAACATCAGTCTGTCATGTAAGTAGTGGATACATTGAATCCATTCAGTGAAATTGAGAAAAGTCCAATAAAGCATAATAAGAAATAAAGATTAGTGGTCCCAATCTGCTCTCTGCTACAGTAGCAGTCTACTAGAGGTATTTATCCAGGGACAAACCTGTATATTATAAAAACCAGAATGTACCGTGGACAGCATCATGATACCATATATTCTGTCACTTTTTCTTCATAATTTCTGGGGCCAAATTCTTCCCACATAACTATGAATTGTGTAGCAGAAATTGACGGAAAGAAATGTAATCTCATAAGTGAGTGCTGAGCAAACATATATTTTCCAGGATGCTCCAACAGACAGTCTTATCATTATTAAGCTACCATCCTTGCACACAGAAGGTAGGAAACCTGGGCATTATCTCTTTGTTTGTGTTCTCTGATCATTTTTCCATGTAGGTGTCCACATTTTAAAAGCTGGTAGTATTCCAAAAACTAATTTGTGAATCAATTGTTTGGAACTTGGAATGATTTTTCCATAGAAACAATATTAAAAATGATGGTTGGGTTCACAGAACAACGCACAAAATGTCTACTTACTCTGTAATAAACATTAATTCTAGAAATTAACCAAACTTCGTAAAATGGGCTTAATGTGTTAGACCTTCAATACAAAAATGTTTCCCAAACTGAGGAGGCAGAACTCTATCTTATCTCCTACTGATTCCCACATGGACACATATAACCATGTTAATTTCCCCAAATTTGAATTTTAGCATAAAGAAATACACAATCACAATGCACATGGGTGTGGTCCCACTGAACTAGTCTTCGTTTAATCTGGCAGGAGATGTTAGAACGAAAGAGAATGAAAAAGCAAAGTATGAATATTGAAATGCAAAAAAAGCTCACACAAAGTTTGCTAAAAATTCAAAAATGAAAAAAAAAGTACATATATACGATACTAAATAGACTGTGAAAAACATGTTTACAACATGAGGACCTTATTTGACCTCAGCTGCCAGCTTTGTCAAATTGTTGGGTAATGTGCATATGAGTAGGAGTGACCATGAAATCATCATGAATAGTATTTCTGGGATTATGAATAAATTTCTCTTCGTATGTGGATTAACAAAGAACCCATGAATACTAAGGATGGGATATGTTTTAATTTTATTCAAAAAATACTTCATATATCAGGCCACGCTTTGTTAGTGTTTGCACCAGGTTACAAGGTATAGCAAATAACTGTATAAACTTGAGTGGCCTAAACTTTTTAAAATTATATTTCACTCATATGATTTATTCATTGTATTTTGGTGGCGGAGATTTGTGTGAGAAGTTCCTGCTGAGTGATATCACTCAGCTACCACTACAATAGTTTCTGTTCATCATATAGATGAAACTTGAGGAGGATTCCACTCCAGCAATTAGTTTATGACCCGGAAGAGGACTATGTCTTAACTAATTAGCCAGAATTAATCATATAGTGTTATAGTTTAGATATAAATGTCCACCAAAGCCTCACACACTCATAAATGGGGCTTAAGGAAGATGATTGGATTATGGGGTCTCACAGCTGACTTGCCATTAGGAGGTGGTGTCTGGATAAAAGAGGTGGGTCACTGGGGACGTGGCCTGGAAGGACTTTCCTCCCTCCCAGGCTCTGCTTCCTGACTGCCGTGCCTCTGCTGTGCTTACACACTCTGCTTCCTGACTGCCGTGCCTGAGTGTCTTTCCTCTGGCACTCCATCCTGCCTTGGAGCCAGCCAGCTATGGATTTAAACCTCCGGAAACTGTGAGCCAAAATAAATCTTTTCTCTTTAAATTGCAGGGATCAGGTATTTTCTCTGAGCAACAAGGAAAGTGACTAGATTATAAAGCCTAATCAACAACCAGAGAGCCATGAGGATGTTATTACTATGGTGCTGGAAGCAGGGTGAGGTGTCCATGAAATAGGAAGAAAACCCAGAAGTAGTTACTAAAGTTGTCGAGACAGCCACGTATTGATTAAGAAAATACACTCTAATATTTACTGAAAACCCATCTGGAATTCCCTTCACTCACTTTGAAGACCTTCTGTTGATCTGATCTTGTGGTGGAAGAATCATATTAAGGGTCAGACTCTCATATGCCCATATGATAATTATGTGAGTTGATATCTTTGGCTAACTGTTTTTACCTACATTGCGAAGTTGTATTTATGTATTACATAGAAACAAATAATAGTTTTTTCTCATAAGTAAAATATACTTGAACTAAAAATTTTACTTGAAGCCCTCTACTCCTGTAGATATGTTGGAGAATCAATGGTACGATTTTGCGTTTGTCCTTGAACAGCATAGCATAAGAGGCCCTCTCTCATCTATCAGATCTTTGGTCAGCCTCAATCCATTTCCTTGATTCCGCTAGATCAAGCTTGTATTGTGAAGTGAGTAACCTAAGATTTGCCACAGTAACTGAATTCAGACACTTCCGTCCCTTTAATTACTTCTAGAGCTCGAAGTACAATTCATTGTGCAGAGTACCTAGTGCTTAGTAGTCACATTTGTTCTGATTTTATAAAATATGAGTTATTTTCTATTAATTATAAAATGATTCAATTTGCTATGAGGAAAACTATCAGGTAAAATTTTAGTTTAATTTTGTGTACTGTGCTTTTCTGATATTTCCTATTGAATAAATTATAGTGCTTTTAGGGAGAATATTTTTCCTATACTAAAAAAAATAAGATACTGTATGAGGTTATTTCAACTCAAACTCTATATTTGCTAAAAGTTAAAATCTTAAGAATTTTCTATTAGGTAAAAACCTAAATCAATTAATAAAGTCTAGAGAATATTGGTTTTATAAAAGATTTTCTCATATGTGGGAAATGATATTTTTGATCAAGCTAAGTCTTTTGTGAAAAACAAAATGACTTTGTATTTACATATATATATAAAGTTATTTTATTCTGGTAACTGGATTTTTTCACAAGATGAACGCAAGCCATGCAGATAACTTGCTCATGAAATTTAATTTGGATACAATAGTCATTCTCTACAACATTTTTCCATGTCTGAATGTTTCAGAGAATGAATATTGTTTCTCACCCAGCATCTATTTTTATTAGATTAACTCATACATTATTTTTTCTTTCTTTTTATTTTTTAACTCATCTATTATTTTATTCATTGTGAAAATATTTACTGAGTATCTATTATGCATCTGCTATTGTCTCGTGCTATGAGATACAGCAATGGAGAGATGTGTATCCCTGTTTTAATCAAGGCAGATACTAGTTTTGTTTTTCAGACTATAAAGAATTCAATGAGTCAAACACACCATATGCTAAACAAAGGCAATATGATGAAGAGAAATAAAATGGGAAAGAGGAGTGGGTTCCTGCTATGGCTGGGCCTCTGTGAATGGTAAATTAAATCCACACGGTTTTAATTTTTTTTTTTTTATTTAAGATTACTATTTTCTATTTATTACTTAAAATAGATTAAACAATAAAGTGGTAAGGAAAGAAAATGAGTAGGGGTAGGCAAGGGAGAAGAGAGGACTTTCAAGAGGACTCTCCTTCCACCTCTAAAGGAGATGTGACAAATGCCTACTAGTTCACATAGACCTTAACACTTTGCTACTGAATTTATCATGGATAGCTGATCAGAGAAGCCCCCAAGCACATTTTTGTTGGCCTAACCCAAAATCTATAGAGCCTACCTCTGGAGATATAACGAAAATGATATTTTAAATCTTTTTCATTTCTATATATTTTCTCATCTCTCTTAGTTTCATTAGTCAGGCTAAAGAGTTTCCACGCTGAGTTTACATCTTTCATTTTTCAAGTGTTGCCTCATAAAAGTGAAATTCTATAGAAATCTTTTTGTAACAGAATAGGCTTAAAAATAGATGAAATTCTTGACCTCCCAAATAATAAGCAAGAGCTTATTTGTGTTAGTGTGTGAATGAGGGGACTGTTGCACAGCACATGTACTCTAGCATGCAGACTTATTATATTATATGCAGAAAGCAATGTTCATTTTATTAGTCAATGGATTATAAAAGGAATCTTCTTATATATCCTTCCATAATATTAGTTACTTTATAAGTACCCATCCTGCTTTAATCCCTAGATATTCTCAAATGTGAAAGGTAATGTAGAAAAAAAGCCAAGGAGATAACACAAAGAAAAAGTGAGAAATAAATTAGCTTCTAAACATTTCTGCCTTTAAAAAAATTACTTTGAAATGGAGTTAGATTGCAAGAGTGTCAATAAAACAAAGAAAAAAAATTGTGATAGTATAAGAATGACATGAACTTACACCTAAAATAACTTTTCGGGGTCTGGGGATTTAGCTCAGTGGTTAGAGTGCTTGCCTTGTAAGCACAAGGCCCTGAGTTTGATTCCCAGCACCAATTAAAAAAAAAAAGTAATAATAAATAAATAAATAAATAAGTAAATAAAATTTCAGAGAAGAGTGACATTCAGTGACCAACAAATTACATTTGAAAGGAGAAAATACCATGGAATAAGCTGAAACTAATTTTTCAACATGCTCAATTAAATACAAATGCAATAGTCTCAGTTTGCTTAACTACAAGGCAACAACTGTCAATGTAGAATCACTTTAAAAGTATATGGGCTGATTGTTTACTGAATTTAATTTTTCAGTTTTTTTTCAATGAGCAGAGTGAGTGCTAACCAGCTGGTATGTCCATAAATTGTCTTTGATTCATTTACAGTAAGATATTATTTAAGATATTAAGCCTACTTCTATCGATGATGTTGAATATTTTACGTAGCCACATATCAATTTCATTTTGAAAATAACTGGTTCCACCTGAAATCCTCAAGTGAGCTGAATTTGGTCCCTCCACTAGTGGAAGATTGCAATTCTAAGGATACTCAACACTGTGTGACATGTTTTCAGATTCGGACTGCCTCTATATGGATTTGTTTGCTTGCCTTATAGGAAAACATTTTTTCTGCTTTGAAAGAAACTTATCTAGCCCAATGTCTCAATGTCTCTCTCATATTACATTAGGCAGAGTTATAGGAGTTGCTAATCAAAATTGATCATTCAGGGATTACGTTTTGTTTTGTTTTTGTTTTGCCTTCTAGGAAGATTTTTCCTACTCTCCAATTTGACTTGACTATTCTTAGATAAATAAGTCCCTCACAGTTCTCATTCTGAGTACAAACCTGCCCATGTTAAAAGTATCTTTGGAAATCCCCTCCTGGAAATCAGAGGATGTCATCTTGTGAATTTTGAGTAGCAGTTTATATTTGAAACCAGTTTGATTTGTCTGCAACTTTAATGTTCCTTCTACATGTCTAGTAGCATTCCTAAAGTCACTGTGTAAATCTCAAATTTAGCAAATTGCAGGATGACAACATGATTTAAGCCATATTTTAAGTATAAATGCATTACTACAAAGCTTTGAAGTCTGGTGAATATCTACTGGACATGCTTTGAGTGGTGTGAGTACTGACAAACTGATGTAAAATTTAATTTATGTGCATAAGAAATTTCAAATATCCAAAAGCCATCATTAGTTTTATTTCTCTAAAATAACCTGTGGTTACCCTGTTCTGTCCTCTGCAGAGGACAATAGAGGGGTATGAGGCAATAGAGGGTATTTAATAGTATTAGAATGAATGATCAGGAGAGACTTACAAGGAGAGATTTCAGTATTGCCTTTAAGGCTACCAAAGCAATGATATATATCACCCAAAAAAGAAAACAGCTTTTCAGAAAAATTTGATAATTTTCTAAATACCAAATAAAGTGATACATATTTCCTCAGTTTTTTTTTTGATATCATGAATCTAAATAATATGAAAATATATATTTTTGTAAACTTGCATTATCATGCTAACTTATGTAGCATTTTTGAGATTAGTTGTGGCAGGCATATGCCAATATTCAGGGTGAATTTAGATTACACTTAAATATTTCTCTATTTTTACAACTACTGTAATGCATGGTAGAGGTTTTTTTTTATGTTGTGATGCATGGTAGAGTTTTTTTTGGGGGGTTAATATAGCAGAATGATGAATTTAAATTTAGTTTAGAAATGCAAAAAGTACATTTTTAAAATACAATGTGTTGGTTCAGGTACATTTCAGTTTTTTATTTATCAGTATGAACTAATAGAGGGAAGCTAGACTTCATAAGCTAAATTTTAGCTAAAATGTCCCATCTTTGCTTACTTTTTGAAATTTCTTTCATTCTAAATTGTACTGACCAGCGAGAACCCCAAGACAGTATGATCAAAAACAGAAAATATCCAATTCTTTCAAATTTAAGGAAAGTAAATCCATGTATGTCTTTAGTTTATCATTTTAAGGGGCACTAATGTGAGCTTTTTTATTTTTAATATGAAATTTAGTTATTACAATGGATCCTTTCTAGTTTACTAGAAAGGAATGATCTGATTAAACACAACATGTATAATATATAAATGAGAGAAAGACAGAACGTTGCACAACAGTAGGAATATCAGATTTAGCTATCAGTAACTGGCATTGTTATTGGCCTGTCTTCAGCCAGATACAGCAAAAGGGCCCTACAACATATTTGGAGTACTTTGAAGTTAGAATCCATAATAAAATTTATGTTAACACACACTTAAATGCCTATGTTTACAGTCATTTGTAGTCCCTAAAACAAAGGTATGGTTAAATAAGGAAATTGAAACATACTGTTCTATAATCCTTTTTTATCTTTCATTTTATTATTGCTCTTGTATTACAAAGATGTCCTGCATGTGCATTTGTAAGTAAATATTATTGTTATTCACATTGGCCAGGAGCATACTCAATACCACAAAAGAAAGAAAGAAGGAAGAAAGAAAGAAAGGAAAGAAGGAAAGAGGGAAGGAAAGAAGGGAGGAAGGAAGGAAGGAAGGAAAGAAGGAATGAAAGACAGGAAGAAGGAAGGGAGGGTGGGAGGGAGGGGGAAAAAAGCTTACAGAAATTTAAAACATGTTCTAGGACTTAGAATTCATGCCACCATATGGTTACGTAAGAAACTAAAGCAAAATATTCTGTTGGGACCTAACCGAGAGCTACTGAGTCAGAAACTCTAAGGGTAGGGACAGCAGTCATTGTTCTTAAAAACCCTCTATAGGATTCTCCTTCATGGTTACATTTATGAGCTGCCAGTCTGAGTAAAGCACCTCTACAGCTGTTGTATTGAAATTCTCAGCTAATTAGAATACAAATGGGAAAGGGAACAAGGGAGGGGGAAAGGAACAGAGGGTCAAGAGAAATAAGAAATGGAAGGAAAAGATGGAAACAAAGCTTTTGTAAATAGGGAGGGAGGAGGGGGTTAGGGGAGGGGAACGGGAAAAAAAGAAGCAACAAGGTATATCATGTACAGGTACAAATCCCCAATGATGAATGTTATCAGTATGTACATTGAAAATGTACCATTAAAATAACATTAAAAAAATTCAATAGGGATGAAGGGAACAGAAAGGAGGGGTGGGGAAGAAGGGGGAAAACCAAGATGTATCATGTACAGGTACAAAATAACTGTGATGAATGTGATCATTATGTATACAATGCACCAATACATGTTCTTGGTTAAAAAAAAATAACAGACACAGATACAGACACAGACGCACGCGCACACACACACACATACGCACATGCACACGCACACAGACACACACACATGCTTAACACTTCATGTTTTGCTACATGTTACAAATTCTTCAGATAAAAATAAGATGAATTGCAGGAGCCGAGGATGGTGGTGCTGACATGTCATAGCAGATTCTGGAAGGCTGAGACAAGAGATTGGCAATTTCCATCCCAATCTGGGCAACTTAATGACTTAGACCCTGTTTCAAAATTTAAAAAAAAAAAAATTAAAATTTGAGTAAAGTTTAAAGCTATAGTTCAGTGTAAAGACCCTGGGCTCGACCAACCTCCAGTACCCCCAAACAATACTGTTGAGAAGACCGAATGGGCTAATATATAGTAAGAACAGTCGAATACATGCCATAAGTAGAGTTCAATAAATATTTATTTTTGTTTTAGTTTTTGTTGAGATATATTAGTTTACAAATGTCTTCAGTGAATTTTACTATGGAACAAGTCGGAAAATAATTTAAATCACTTTTATTTTATTTTTTTATTTACAACAAGTCCTTGACATGTGAACAAATTCTATTCTGGGAGAATATTCATAGATCAGATTCCTTCCCAAGTCTGACAGAGTGAGTCTTACACACCTTTCACACAAATACACAATATATATTGCTTTGCCCTTCCTAGCAGTCCCCTCCACATCGCTGCTGCTTTTTCTCTTGCTCCTGGACACCCTGGGCTCTGATTGAGCACTGGACTAGTGTGCACTATCACTCTGCACAGTAAGCACACAGCAGCTCAGCTGTGACAAAGTCCAGCAGACATGCAAGCTACTTCCATGATTTGCTCACATCTACAAATGTTCATAATGCAAAATCCATTCTTTCGAGGTCTGCAACGCTAATGTTTGTAAGTTGGGGACCTGCTGTACTTTATATTAACAAAAACATTTTGCTCATCTAAAGTGAAACGTACAAATTTTTTCATGAATATTCACTTTCCTCTAAATTAAATAGCAGTATGTCTAATAATATGTTGGCTGACACAAGCCAAATTTTATTTCCTCCGCAATGGTTTACAAAGTGTCAATATCTTTGGAGAATCGCTAATCGCTCTTGGAGAGGATATGTTTGCTTTTGTACCTCAGTCAGCAATTCTGTAGGTATTTATTTATTTTAAATTTATTTTACTTTACTGGTACATTTTAGATGTACATAGTGATAACATTCATCATAGGGGATTTGTACCTGTATGTACAAATATATCCTGTCGCTTTTTTTTTTCCCATTCCCCTCCACTCCCTTCACTCCCTCCTCCCTCCTTATTTACAAAAGCTTTGTTTCCATTTTTTCCTTCCATACGTTTCTCTTGGTAGTGAGTACCTAGAACATTATCGCTTTAAAAATATTTTATCTACAGCCTTCCTCAAACATATTTAAATATTTTTCTCTGTACAAGGTTATGTGAACTCAGGTTAGCCAATGGTTATATTTTAATACTGAATGTTTTGATGGATTTTGCAGATAAAATATAGGATTGGTTGATGTTATTTGTTATTTTAGATGATCACCCAATTTTGTCATTAGCCAGGTATAAAACTTTGAATTCTATGAATGATACATTTCTTTATCTCTAATACACATGTATGGCTGAGTCACTTTAAACTCTAAAATACTCAATAATATTAATGAAAAAGAACATAATTTTTTTCTAAATTCATCATTCACTAGTTCTATGACTTTGGAAAATCATTTAATCTCTCTAAACACCAATTCCTGTAGATACCAGAGGAAAAAGTTTGGCTGATCTCTGAGATCTCTTTCAACTTTTTGTGAGTTTTACCTAGGAAGTAGAATTGGAGAATAAGTTCCAGTATGTTATGTTAAAAAGTAATCTTAAAATGGATAGTAGATTGTGTGTGCCAGCTTTCTTTCCTTTTGAAGTGGAAGGTTATAGCTTAGCGAGGGTAGAAAGCTAAAATGACCTATGTATGATCTCGCATTTAATTCATCCCAGCTACAGTTAGATACATATAGAACTACACACAGTCATTACCCACAAATTTTTTTGCTTAGCCAGCAGAGAGTGGCCTAGAAGCAAGATTCTACCAGCAACAAATTCTATGAGCAGACTCCCACCCAGCTATTGGTTTCTAGTATCATTCTCCAATAAAAGGAACCAGAATTCCTTGTGACACGGTGACTTCTAGTTTTCAGTCAAAAGTTATACAAAATGAGCCTGGAAGATCCAATTTTTCCAGAAAATAAGAAAATACTTGAACAAAACAAAATCTACTATCATAAGTGTATATCAAATGAAAGAGTTTCCAGTGGCCAAAGCTAAAAATAATTTGAGCCATAATAAATAAAGTAGGATTGGATTTATAGTTCAAAGTACAAAGGAAATAGCCTTCAGTCCATGCTGATATGAATAAATGATTGACTAAGAAACAAGAGAGACAGACCTCTCATACAGAAGGATTATGAATAATGTATGTAGATACTCAGCACTCAAGAGGAAGATTAAGTCTCCACTCCTTAGGAACAGGTTGTGCGTAGTGATGTTTTTCCCAAGTGTGCCGTGTGGAAAGCAGGTACAAAGGAATAATTTTTCTGCAGTAAACTGACAGACACTACCTCAGCCGAGTGATGAAAGTTGGTATCCTGTAAGCCAAGTGGATGTCATGTACCCTTGATAGGATGCAAAGCAAATGACACTTTACCTCTGTGATCTTCTTCCTCAGTACCCACAACCCTCTTTGGATTATGTGGAAAACATTAGAAAACTGCCAGTTAAGAAACACTGTACAATATACCTGATGAGCTGTCTCCAAATTAGTCAAGTTCATAAAAAAATAAGGACAATTTGAGAAGTTGCCATATCCAAGAAGTTCCAAAGGACAGATGACAAATAAATTCTCTAGTACCCAGGATCTGGTGCTAGAACAGAAAAAGAAAGAAAGACATTAGTTATAAACTAAGGGAATTTAGATAATTTATGGACTTTAGCTAAAATTAGCATATCAATATTGGTTCAAGAGGTGTGATAATTTCCTCATAAATATAACATTTTATGTGATGAAAATGTAAATTCCCCATAATATAAACTCAATTTTTCTAAAAATCTGAAATTATTTAAAATCTCAATAATGTTTAATAGTTTAAAAATGACTAGAGAATGAGGATTTATAATTAAAATTTTGCAAGAGATCAAATATTTTCCAGGTACACATTTTTTAAATTTCTCAAGAAAACAATATTTTTTGTAGTTTAAATTTTCCCAGGACTTCAATAATAGGGCCTCCGTGCTGTTTCAGCTGATGGCTTGCTGTTATGAATGTTACTGAAAGTTGAAGTCCATCTTTGAAGGGTTTTGTAGGTATTTTAATGTTCCTCTCCTAAGGCTCTTTGGGATGCTATAATTGTTGCTCTAGAATTGCGGAGACACTGGGGAAACATATTTCAGTAGGAAATATGTGAGGATTTTGTAGACTTTCTGTAAGAACTCACCATATTTCTATTTTTAACTTCACCGGTGACTCTCTTATTTTATTTGTGCTTTATTAAATGTCTCTGTTTCATAGGAGTGATACAAAGGAGCAACAGCAAACACTAGGTGGTAGAACTAACTGTAACAGAGATTTGATTTAGAAATTAGAAGCAGCATTTCGTTTCAATGATGAGATACCTTTTAAAACAGCAGTAGTGTTCGCTGGCTTCTCTAAAATAGTTGGTGTGCTCGAGTATTTTCTCTGTCCTGGTTATTTTCCCATCTCAACTGACAGTTCTTCACTCCACCTTCTTTCCTCTCAGACAGCATGCTGACAGGTCTCAGACTCTCCTCCCTCACTGGCTTTCTCTAAACTCACCCTCAGGGAAACTGAAATGTCAGCTCCTGAGTCTGAAAAAGAATGATCCATCATTGGGAGTTAATTTCCCCTTCATCCTACTCTTCATTGTATTGTTTTTCTCTACATATACAATTCTGTGAGTGCAATTATAAGAAAGGAATTTTAGTCATTAAGTGTTTTTTTGGGTTTGTTTTTTTTTTTGTTTTTGATTTTTTTTTGGTGCCGGAGATGTTGCCTTTTTTTTCTTATTCCAGCAGAGTGAACTCTCAAAATTCAATTTAGTGAGGGAATACATACCTGTTGATCTCTCATTGTTCTTTTAAAAACCTACTGCAGTTTGTAAATTTAGAGTAACTCACTTCCAAAGAACAGCAGAGACATTAAAGTTTGATATATTTTTTACAAACTACATGTTTAGTCTATGAACAGGTTGATACTGTTGAAAAATCAAGTACAGCATACATATGTAGAAATCCCTTCTTATTTCTTTTATTTAAGGTGTTGGTAAAATTTTGGTTTCTGAAAGTATGGATTTTAATAGCTGATGCTAAATCCTCATTAACATTTCAGTTTTCTAATAAAGATTTTTTGGTAATTACATATACAGAATAGCATATAGAATTTAAGTAATTTTTTTCTCACTCTTAACAGAATCTCAAAGACTTTTTCATTTGGTTTGAACATTTTACAAAACACATTTCTCTAGACTGACAAAAGAACGTCTTATTTGGATCTGAGTAACACAGGACAACGGAACATACCCTGGGAAATTTGAGGAAAAGTCGGGAGAGATATCATGTAGCAAAAGTTCAGAGAAAGAACACTGTTAATGAAAATTAAGTCCAGAAATACTTACCAGCTATGAGAAAAGGTTCAACTTTTACTAGAGATCTGGGTAGACTACAGTGGAGAATCCAGAGGTGGATCTAACCTCACTAAACCTATTATTTGAATAGATTGGGATTGATATTTGAAAAGTAGTATCTATCAAGAGCATCAGAAGCAAAATATTCCTCCCAAGTTTCAGAAGACGGGAAGAAACAAAGATCAGCAGCAACTGTGTATCTATTGCACAATACAGTTGTTTTTTGATTTTTGTTTTTGTTTTTCTTATTTGAAAGAGAAGCAGACACAGTCTCTGAAAATATAAGGGAACAGATTAAATTATCATACTCTAATTAAATATCAGAGTCAACTGCATTTTAAATACTAGCCAGAAGTGAATTGAAGCAGAAGATATATTTAATTGCAGCTAGAAAATGAATTTAATGATCTAAGCATAGATATTACAAAAGAAGCCCAAACTTGAAAACTCTTTTTATTAAAGGAGATATTAAAGAGTGTTTTCTATGAAGTAATAGCTTCTGACAATTGGTTCTTAATCAACATGGCAAAATTCTTTTCTTTTCTTTTTTTTTTTTTTTTTTTTTTGGTGCTGGGATCGAACTGAGGGCCTTGTGCTTGCAAAGCAAGCACTCTAACCACTGAGCTAAATCCCCAGCCCCTGTAGCAAAACTGTTAAAGGTGATATGAAAAAACTTCTAATTGTTAAGTAGCCCAGAAGACTTCAAAGATTCAACGGAAAATGTTTGCTTTTGTTTTTATGTTTTTTTTTCCTGAAAATTTGGCTCATAAATTGCCAGTGATTTTCTTGGTGTCTCATAGTGATATTATATTCAAGAGCAGTGGAGGAGACTTTACTTATAAATATATGCAAATACCATATGTCATTAAAAGCCTTCATCTATTATGGAATGAAATAGGTTAGAACTAAAATATCCAACTTTCATTTAGTATCATAGTTGACAGCTAGCTGATATGTTATTAATGTATTCATATATGTCAGGAGTTTTCAGACTTTTCTAACAGTGAAAATTTTCCATTCAAACAAAATATTTTGTGCAAACTCAAGGTAGAAAATAGATAAAAGTGAGACCATTTGATTGAAACCAGTGAAGCTGGGGTTATCTAGCGTAACTCTGAATGCACTGGCTTCCTGTCAACTTCCACAGCAGGACCATGTAAAGAAGGGGAATTCTAGGACTACCTGGGATGTGACAGAAAAGCAATGATGTAAAACTTAAATTTAGCTGCTCAGATAATACCCTATGGGATCAAATTTGTTAGTTTCTTGCACATCATTTGGAGGGCATTTGGAAATGTCTTTCCTCCCCCCAACTAATTTTAGTGAGAAAATAACAATATAAGATTTAAAAAATTCAAGTGATACAAGAGTTATATAAAAATAAGCCAACTTCCCATTATATCTGTTACATTTCCCAGAAATATTATTGTTAATGATTCCTATGATTCCTTCCAGAAATACTCCATGCTCATGTGTACAAGTGCACATCCACCCACATGCTTCTTGAACCAAATAAAAAAAATAAAAATCAGACTGCTTTGTACATTGCTTTGTCCACAAAATACTAAAATTTAGTTTCCTTGATATGTGAGCATATGCTTGTTATTTTATGACACATTATATAGAATTACAATTTATAACCTAATGTTTATTTTATCAATTATCAATAGATTATCCTTGTAAAGATTTTATTAGTATCAATTACTTAGTGACAAGTTTTGTACAGAGATCTTGTCAAATGTATGTGAAGATGGAAAAGTTGTGTAGTTATTTCAGAATTGCCCTCCGATGAATTGTAGAGACTCGTATACGAAAGAAATTCTTCCTCTACCACATGATATAATCATCATATCTATTCCGTCCCTGCCACAGATTTAAAAACTGCGTGCCACTTTCTATTTTAATTTGTATTAATTAATAATTACTTTGTGAGGCATATGTTTAATGTTTTAATGCAATTTTATTTATTTTTCTCTGTGAGCTGCCTGCTCAGCTTGTATCTCATTCTTTAATTAATTTTTTAAAAAGCACTCAAATTTTAGGAAATTAACAACAATGTGTGTTTTGCTAAGATTCCTCAGTTTTTTTATTACGTTTTATTTCTGAATATTTTCTTCTATTTTCTTAATTCAGCTTCCGACTATAATATAAAAACTGTGAGACCATTA
Organism: Hystrix cristata; assembly: GCA_004026905.1. Lineage (NCBI taxonomy): Eukaryota > Metazoa > Chordata > Mammalia > Rodentia > Hystricidae > Hystrix > Hystrix cristata. The sequence goes on along the minus strand of PVJO010014481.1, from coordinate 19,623 downwards.
AATAAAATAGTGTCGGAGATCATTAAAACTGAATTTTCCTTTGATTCCAGTAAAATTATATATATCTTCTGTACTTAGTACATTTCTTCCATTTCAGTAATTGACCTATAAAGTATTTTATACGTTTTTGATTTACAGTATTAGAAATTTGAAAATTAAATGATAGTAATATTGTATTTATCATTAAAAGTATATATTATCTCCCATTTTATAATCCATTTCTACTGTAGATTTGTATTTCATTTTGACAGAGAGCAATATCATTTATAAAAGAATGTGTGTAGACATAAATATATGCACAGATACATATGGATGTGAACATATATTCTCCTTGTCCCTGTATGCCTATTTGAGAGAGAAAATAAGATACAGAGAAAGAGAGAGAAAATATTTTATAACTCTCCAGGAATTTATAAACCTGAATGGAAATTCCAAAATTTTTGTCTTTCTTGTAACTAGAGGTATGTTTATTCTGGTTATGTAGTCTTACATAATAACTACCCTAAAACTTGAGGGTTTCTGGAGGGTATGTATTACCATCCCTAGTTGTTTTTAGTGATTAGTGGGGTGAACTAGCTGGTTGCCAGTGGTGTCCTTCATATATTGTAGTTGCAGCTAGGTGGTGGCTGTGGCCGAAGTCATTAGATAGCTTCCTTCTCCTCCTTCCACTTAGATGAGTGGTCTAAAAGGAGCAACTGGTCACCCCCACTCTACCTGGCCTCTCCAAGGGACTACGGCTACTTTAATCTCCCACATAGACCAGCATTCTCATAAAAGTTGGATGTTTTACATGATGCTACCTGACTCCAATATGTTCAAGGCAAGGAAACATACACCTTGATTCTCCTGAGAGGAACATAAAAGGATCTGTGGTCATCTTTAACCTTTAGAAGCCATATAGAGTCATGGATATATTACTTTGGATTTACCTTGGATGGATTGTTTGTTCACAAACACACACACGTCAAGCTATGCATATGTGCTAATCACTATATTAAGTTCACTTTACTGTCATTTCTTCTCTTCTTCCCAATTCCCCCCAGTGGCTATTATAATTTACATTTTTGCATATTTGAAAAGAGACACAGAGTAAATTGTTATATTACTACAAGTCAGTGATGCTATGGTTTTTATCCTGGGAATTTTTAGGATGATGTGAATATTAAAAAAAAATAGGGACTGAACATAAATGATCCTGGTCTTTCAGAATCAGAGAAATATTGAGCTATGCAAGTATACTCTTTCTTAGTACTTTTTTTAAGATAAAGAAATGATTTTTAAGAGACATTAGGGATGTAATTCTGCAAAAATTAGCTGTTTTACTTAAACTGCCTTGATGTACAATCCTGACTTTGCACTTCCCATAAGCAAAATTTCTGAATGCTGTCAGCTTCCGTTTCATCATCTGTGCCATAGTAGTCAATCAATTAGAGCACAACATACTGTTCCTATGCTTACAGACTCAAAACCACATACTTATTATATTTCAGGGTTCTGGAGGTTGCCTGTGGACTTTTTCTTCCAAACTTACCTGAGTTTGCTCAGGTACGTTCTCCTTTGCTTGGTCCTGATCTCAGGATGCCGACTTCTCTGGCATCTCTCTGCAAAGGCTTTCATCTCCAGCTTTCTCACTCTATGATAATCTCAGGGCAGCTTTCTACAAAATGCAGAGGCAAAAACTGCAATCGTGCTGAGGTCTATTTTCTGAAACTCTTCTAGTGCCCCTTGTGCCACTTTCTAGCAATTAAAGAGACTCACAAATCTGGACAAGATTCAAGATATAGAGGCCATTTCTTCATGATGGAAGATGCAAGTAATATGCAGTCCTAATTAATCTTCCACGTTCTCTAAAATGGAAATTCAAAATTTTACTTTATTGTATTGTATTTTTTTTTTTTTTTATTTTGGGATACTGGGGATTGAACTCGGGGCCTTGTGCTTGCTAGGTAAGTGCTCTAGCACTGAACTAAAATCCCAATCCCTGAATTCAAAATTTTTAAAAGTAAAATAATATGTATACAAAAAGAAATAATTTCAGTACCTGGTACATAAAATAATGGTGTTTGGGGATTATATTTGGTTTTTTTTAGAAGGATAGGCATGCAGTTATTGGACAATTCAGAGTTTTTAAACAGGTTATATGACAAAGATTTGTAGTGCTTCTTAGCAATACAAGACCTTTAGTTGATGTGTGTTTGAAATTTTGCTTCAAAGTTATGACTAATTTAATTTAGTACTACTACTCCCTCTATTCCCACGTCTGGCTCATGCCATTTCCCCAACTCCTGTTTATTTTCTGTATAGCATAAATGTTCACAGAAATACATGTTTCTTTTTTTTTTTTTTCTTTACATGTTACTTTTTGTTTTCTTTTTTATAGAATGTAAGGTCTGGAGAGTAGTAACTTTGTATGTGTTTCTTATGGAGAAGAAAGTAATTGATACTTAACAGATTTTTAATATGTGTTGGTGATAGATACGTGAAAAATTGATTCTCCCTTTAGTGATGCCTAAGACATATCGATAAAGAAAAGCAGAACTGATTTAATGTGAAATACATACCTGATTTTATCGATAACGAAGCAAAACTTATTTAGGCTCAGAAGATTTTAAATATTTGCTTTTTAAATCAAATATATAAAGAAGTCTCTGCCCATCCCAAGAAAATAATATTTACTGGGTAGTACAGCATTACTTTTCTATATGTTTGAAATTTTCCTGAGATAAGCCTCATAAAAACAGAAAAACACTTTTAAAATAGCATCTTAGCTCCTGGCTCAATAGAAGGTACTTACTGTTCAGGATCCCTTGTGATCTCAGTAGGATTTTTGAAGCTTACTTGCAATACTGAGGAATAATGATGATATTTATTTTTACATGTTTAAAGAGTGGGATTTGGGAGAATTTAATTATTGAAAGTAATCAATGAATTATTATACTTCACAGTAAAGAAATATGCTTGTATGGTACAGTTAATTTGGGAAGCAGTATATTATTTTGCTTGAATTCCAAAGTGTAAACCTATAAGTCTGTACAGTGACATCATAAGATTATTTTGAGGAAGAAGATACTGGTTTTAAAAACGCTTTCCACTTGAGAATCCGTTTGTCCCTAAAATCATTCTCTTTAGATATGATGTGTTTTAACACAGAGTATAAACTTTCAAGATAAATATTGTACAAACATCTTTACTTCTAATCCCTGAATTATTAATATTACTGAGGTAAGTGAAAATTGTTATCTTCAATAAATATGATAAAAACAAACATGTAACATTTCTTGAACAGTAAAGAAAGATGTAAATATGAACATTTCTTTTACATAAGAATTTTTTTTTTCCTAAAGACTCTGCTTGGTCCTTGGGAAATTAAGGGGTCTCTATAAATTTCTTGCCTGCCATGATTAATGTTGCTATTAATTAAATCTTTAATTTTTTCAAGTTTTAAATGCCCTAATTTTATCTCACTTTATATAAAAATGTAGACTATGAAAGAGTTAAAACAGATGTAATTACCTGCATTTTTAGGTAGAAATGATGGGTTTCAGAGAATTTATATCCCATAGGTAAATCATATAGCTAATGTGTGGCTTAGCTGAAGTGGGAATCCATATGTTCTAAATTTAATCCATGCATTCTGTTATCATACCAGCAACATCTCTCTGACACTTCTTAATCTGCTACTTCATAAAATCTTCTTAAGAACCCCATAAAGTAAATGTCAATAGCTTCCCTTTTCACCTGGCAAAATTGAGGTTAAGAAAGGGTAAGTATCTTGCTGTAGGGTAACAAAACTAAGAACTGCTAAAATGAGCTACAGTACTACATTGAAATTTATTTGAATATATCATAAATTGTCTTTATTTTGTTTTGTAACCTTAGTATGCTATGTGGATATTCTTTATTTCTAATAATTGTCCAAAAACTGTTATTGTCTTAAGGTTAAAATGGATGGGATTGTTTATATACTGTGTATATATAACAACCTGACCCCCTCTTATTTAAAAACAAAATAACTTTCACCATATCACCTGTTACAAAGTAGAAAATATGAGTATGCTGTGGTGCCACTTGGTCCTTCCCAAATTCATTTATATGTTCCATTTATAGTCTCAATGAAATTTCCCATTCAAATCCCAAAAGGTGAAGAGCCTAGGAATTCTGTAAGTGTTCACTACAGAAGGTCATGGCTTTGATATAATTTTTGGATGTTCTTTAAATAGCACAGAATATTAGAAATTATTTCCCATAAAAGTGATGCTGATTTTCATCTTCTAAGAAATCTTGCCAGAATATAAGCTATTCATCCTTTGCAAGTCAAAATACCTTATATGTCTCTCTGTCTCTCTCTGTCTCTCTCTGTCGTGCTCTCTCTCTCTCTCTCTCTCTCTCTCTCTCTCTCTCTCTCTCTCTATATATATATATATATATATATATATATATATATATATAATGTGTGACTATGTGACTATATTGTTAAAAATACCATTCGGAGAACAGATTTGGGTAAAAACTAGAACAAATTCCATTTGTGAAGAAGTGGCCATTTCACCTCCAGTTAATTGATTCAAACTCTTCAAGACAGACTGCAGAAAAGCACCAATAGTTCTATTCTTTTCATCACCTAGATGCCTGTAGATTGAATTATCATAAAGATTGAAGGAACGATTCCTGCTGAGGAATGCAATCTAGTTCTTTGGCAAGAAGACAGGAACATTTTCTTTTCTATCTTATCTCTGAATTTTAAGAGGTTAAATATACCATTTTGATTAAAGTGAGATTGATAATCTATTAATTCCCTGAAATTAAAATAGAAATAAATAAAATTCTTGTTTTCAATTTTTAATTAGTACATATTTTCAGTACGTAATGATTACATTCCTCATGGGGAGTTGGTACATGTACATAACAAACCTTAGTTCATTTTTTTTTTCACCTGCTTCCTCTTCCCTTCCACAACACTTCCTCCACGTTCTGGTCCCCTTCCCCCTTACAAAAGATCTAGCTCCATGATTTTTAGGGCAAATATCATAATGATAATTTATCAGGCTGGTATAGGACTAATATAATTTAGAACTTTTTATAGTAAATATCTCAGAACTTTAACTCACCCTTAAGAAAATAGTTCTTAGCTTTCATGTCTTTGATTTCAAAAGTTGGACGCCTTTAGATGCTTCAGGATATAGGAATTCCAAGTAATTCATTTAGAATTTAGTTTCTCCCTCTTTCTTGTCTCTAATTCTCCCAATGTTAATTCATTTTTCAGATTCCTTTTTCTTTTAAAATTACAAACTGGTAGCCTCCAGATAACTAGTGTGAGGAGAGCTGGGGTGAGGGAGGGCACAGGGTTAGCCGACGTGTGTAGACTGAAGTAGCAATGCCCCTTCTCCCCTTGGCCTTTTCAAAATGTTTTAGCAGTAGAGAGGCAGTAACACCTCTTCTCCTCCCTACCACAAAGCATGCAGGCTCCAGGGCTTCCTTATTTCTGGCCAAGAACTTCAGAGAGACTCTTCCCTGTCTCTATCAGTACCTTCAGCTCTACCTTTGCCTATCATCTATTCCCACCTCCGCCCTCCATGGACCCAGTTAAAATGGTGACTTGGGACCTTATATCCAGTGGAGTTAAGAACACTTGAATTTTTCCCTTTGATTTCCCTGGTATGCTCGTTTGGGTGCCTATGACTTTTAGCCTCCGTGAGGACAGATCATGGCTAATCTTTCTGTTCAAAGCAGCCAAATTCAAGTAGAAAAAGCAAGTTGATCAAAGTTCCTGGAGAAAGAGTATATTTTAGTATATAAACACATTTATTTTCAGTTTCAATTTGTCAGCTACACCCCAGCACATCTAACCAGGTTTTTTGGTTTTGATTTGCCCAAATCTCCTTATTCTCATTGCTTGACATTATTTGTTTGGTTTGAGGATTGCTTCACTCAGTAGCCACAATATTTGCCTTTTGATTGGGGTGTGCGACTCAATTCCTTATTGTCACGAGAATTCTTTCTCGTTCCTGTCTAGAAGGGAGGGAACAACAGTTAGTAATCACAGCACATTTTAAGCAGTTTCCATTCTACTTCTCACTACTCAGCCTCTCAACATTCTTTAATAGTTTGGTCAGTGTGGGATATTTATTCTTACTTGGGAGAGGATAGAGAATAGTGCTAGAATATTCCCTTCTGAACCTAAGGAGCCTTTTCTCAAAACAATTTTCTTGGGGCTTTGAGCCTTTCTTCTTTGAGAAATGTGTCTCTCTTAGCACTTGCTCTCAACCTCAAAACTATCAGGGACCATGATAGGTGAGTGGTTTGTGTTTTTGGTTTATTTTGTTTGGGAGAACAAGTTCTATAGCCACAGTGTCATGGATGCAGGCGGAAATTGTGAGATTTCTAGGTAGGAAACAAAGAACTTTTTATTGATGGCAGGGCAGGCAGTATGGGGTTTATATTTGCATCAAGGTCATCTTTGCCATTTCTTCAACTCCTAAGGGGCCAATGAGGAGATGCTGCACTCGTGGTGGGACAGTATGACCAGCAGGGGACCCCGAGCAAAGCAAACCTCAGTATTTTGAAGGGGGAATAGCAAACGGCTCCAATCTTTATTGCTTTCAATAGTAACATATATTTTTTTTTAATTCCAGGACAAAAGCGGTTATACCTTCCTTCACAAGATATATAGAACATGGCAAGACTCATACAAGTTTGCCAGTACTTCCTTTATCATTAGCCACCTGACTTACAGTGTCAGAGATATTCTTCAAACAGTAGCTTAAAATCTATTTGTTTAAATATTTTCTAATTTATTTCCCTTTATATTTTTAGTGATTTTTTTTGGTATATCATTGGTGACTGAATATTGTTTATAATATTGTTACAACAGTCACTGTATAATTCTTCTGACATCTATGTAATGCCTGTCATTTAATGAAAAATTTATAAATTGAGATTAATAGGCTTTTATTTTTATTTTTCTCTTGTGAGTTCTGGCTTTAATCAGTCATTTTTATCTAATAGTTTTCACTGGCCTAACCATCTCCTATACTTTTTGTCTTTCTCTTTTGACAGGATGCTATTGACTTTCTTTCATTGTTTGCTTGGCCTACATTTTCAGTGTGTTATTCTCAGGTTACTATTGCTTTATTTTTCTTTGTCATGTGATACCCTTAGCACTTTGAGAATTATTACCTTCTCTGACAGAAATCATGTGGGAGGTTTTATGGTCACCAGCCAAATGTGACAAAATTAAAGCTTTGTTTTCTAATGTCCCCACAAAACTCCCCGTCCCATTTCAGCATTAAACTCAAGTTACTTCTGCTCACACTGATGCCCTTTCTACTGTACCTGTGACTCGCCCCTTAGGAAGCCATGATTGCAAATCCTGCTATTAAATAATGTCTTATGTAAGAATAGGTAAGATAGCTGTAGTATTTAAAGACATATATTCTGTGTCCACAATGCTGAAGTTTGCTTCCTGGCTCTACTACTTACACAGCTACAGCCTTGGGCAAATTTCTTAACTTGCTGTCTCCTTTACAAATATGTAAAGTAGGGTCTTCAAGGGATTAAATAATGACATTTGTGAAGTACAAATATCGTGAACTAAGTTATCATTCAACAAATGTTAGTGAAATAGAATATTAACACAAGTCTATATATTATTTACCAAATTTATCTAATGTTTCTAAATAATTTTTCATGTAGATATGCCTTGTCTTCACTTTTCTCCCTTTTATCCTTTAAATGATTCTTTTATTGCCCTCAATTCTAATCCCCTAGGCTGATAATACATTGACAAATTGACACCAAGAGAATAATCAGTTTGAGGAAGGCTCCCATGGTTACCGAAGGCATGCAACAGTCAGTGTGGCATAGCAAGTGAGTCTTCATAGTTGTGTCAGTAAAGAAAAGATGAATTCCTGATTTGAAGAGAGGATAAAAATATAAACAAAGCAAAATATCTTTTCCTAAAAAATATATTAACAGACACTATCGCTACCTTTATGTGTATCGGTACTTGTACCTGAGACTGGCGTTTATTACTGGGTGTTTTTTCTCATAGGTCCAAGTGACATTCTTTTTAAAATTTCAAAACACCTGCCTTAAACAGTAAAAAAATAAGTGAAATTTTATGGCATCATACAGGAAAAATAAGTAATAGAATTTTTTCCCTTTTTAAGTGTACATAAAGTCAATTTAGGAGGGAGATAAAAAGACAAGGAAGAGAGGAGGGAAAGAGAGAGAATTCTGCTTTCTGAGTAGATAACTTTCACTTTCAGCTCCTTCGAGCAGAGAGATAAATCATGAAGGAGACAAATACAGCTTCTACCGTTCAGTGCTTATGCCACCGGGCAAAGACTGGCGAATGACACTGCATAGTTATGAGCATGGTGATTCATCTGTTATTGGAATAAATATCCTGAGAGATTTGGTTTGTGAAAGCTAGAAAATAGAAGTGAGAAAGCATAATTCTAGTATGATATTCTATATATTATCTTTACTGTATACTTTGGGCAGAAATAAAACATCAAGTAACATGAAAAGGGAACAAAAGTAAGAAACGAGTCTCAGACAACAGTGCCAGCAAAGTAGGCCTAAGGATTTAAACACAGAGACCAAACAGAAGCCAGGTGAGAGTGTGGAGGTCAGGAAGATTGTCATCCGTAACACCTCAATGGTCTCAGAATGCACAACATATATTAAACTAGAAGATAATCTAATAGCAACATCTTAAATCATACCAAGGCCCAGGGAAAGTTATATCTCAAAGCCTGTCTAGAGGCAGGCAGAGAGGTAGACAGATAAATAGGCAAGAGCCCTACAGACAAAGAGAAAAAAGAAGACAGATTTATGTAATTTGAAAAGGCAGGTTCTCAGTAGGTTGTTATGCCGCATTTGGGCAAGTTGGTGGATTGTAATTCTTGCATTGATACTTTCATTTATTCATCAGAATGCTGGCTAAAATCGTTACATTGATGAATGCAGAAGTTTAATTTGTTCTAGAAACAAATGATTACATATTTTTATTAGTCTCTTTCCAAAAATATTTTAAAATATTTTGTGTGTATTGATATTTGGATATTCAAATATGCTGTTCAATGAATATAATAATATTGTCAATTTCTTCCATTTACATTTTCTACTTTAACATAAGTAGTAGAATGTATAAACATTTTTCACAAACCAGTAATTTTGCTATGATATAAATAGCTATTAGCAGAAATCTTACAAAGATGGCTAAATCAAAATATGTAAACATTATCACCAATGATTTGGTTTAGGGAGATTTTTTCATTATAAACTAGCAGTTAGATTGAGTAGGCCGAAATTTTGTAGTATGCTATATTTTTGCTATTCTGTTCATTTATTGATATTGTGAGTTTGGTGCTTTAGTCTCTGAGCTTTTATCAACATGGAGAAAAACTAAATCCATGAAAAGTTAAGCACATTCCTTTACTGTTTTTGCTGAGTGAAGTAATATTTCAAATGTGCAGCTCCTTTTATGGAGGTATTTATTTCTATTTTACAACATGGACTGAACTACATTCTAAGCACTGAATTCTTCCTTTTAAATTCACCAAGCATTTTAATTGTATGTTATGACTTATGTCATTCTCTTTTCTTCCATAGTTGCTTATATATGTGCTTCATATGCACCTTCAGTTTATAAGCTACTGAATATAGTTTTGTTATCTACTGTATCTTAGAAACCTCTCGGAATAGCTATCAATATATTTGACACAGTGGTCCTCAGAGAGCATATGTTTGATGAAATGTATACCAGAATATTAGTTTCTAAATTCTGTACTCAAGCAGTACTCAATACGAACACAACAAGAAATGTCTATTCTATCCAATTCTTTTTATGGAAACACATAACAACAGTAAACTAACCAGGTGAGTTTTGCACAGAAAATTTTATGCAAATCAAAAATTTTTCCTATTTTAAAGATAAATATCAAGAACACTAGGTTTCTGTTCTTGATCACGAATCAACAAATAATTTATTTTACTAAGAATTTGACAGATTGTTCTCTTGAATTCTTATATAAAGGCAATAGAATGCTGAAGTAGTAATCTCATGCCATATAGAATGACAAAATTTTTGTACAATATTTAATGTTTCCCTTCCTTCATTATAATTTAATTAAACTTCCTTCAGTAATGTAAGAGCCCAGATCCAGGGTCCCATGTTTTCCCTGAGATAGTATTTCCATTCTTTTTTTAATATAAAAAATTATCACAAGTTTAATCACCAAAGTGCTTTAAGATTATCCATGATTACACAATATATGAAGTAAATGTTACTAATATATTCCTTGCCATTTAGATTTTAGCACTTAAATTAATTGCTTACCACTGAGAAAATGTGTCCTTTAAAATATGATTAAGTAGTTACCTTTGTTTTAATTTTAAAACATGAAGCAAATACTTAATTTTGCTACTTAGAAGACTCTACTATTTACATTCTCTTATGTGAAGGATTGAGGATTCGTGCCACATTATGACATGATTTGTAAAACTAAAGCTACTATTTTTTCAAAAGAACATATCTGGAACTTTTAGTCCATTATCAAATGGGACCTATAGTTTTCAGTGTTAATTCAAATTTTATTTGAAGATTTCACTTATGGATATATTCCTTCCATAAGTATAGTAGTAAAAATCTATAAATCTTAACCTAATTTGTAATTTGGAGCCCACAGAAAGGTTTGGTTGAAATAAGCCAAAAAGATCAAAATATGTGTCACCAAAAGGTCATGGTCATGTGGGAATATTACTCATCTCCTCTCCAAGTAATCAAGCTAAAATTGGGAAAGTTTCTGGCAAACTAAAGCAGAAGATGACTCAGATACTATAAGTCAAAAGACAAAACACTTCTGTTCTTTCTGAAAGAAATCATTACTTTAAAAACCAAGGAGAAAGAGATAAGCTTAAATAGAAGCCAAAATGTCTCATCTTCCATAAATAGTGGCTCTCGTGATGAAACCCCCAAAGCCAAGGCCACATCTTCTTTTGAGGTCCAATTTTATATCAGTCCCATGGCTAAAAGAATACAAATTCTATGGGAAAATATTGCCTACAAATTATCTAAATTAATTAAAATCAGTAATCACCTAAAAGTACTAGAGAAGTAAAGATCAAATTTTTATAGGTAAATTGCATTCAGGTATCTAAATACTATTTTACTTAATCTCAAATTAATCATATTAGGACAGAAAGGATGACATTTACAAATATTAGGATAATTATCATTTACTTTTGCATTTATTAGTCACTTTCACAATAAAATAAATGAAAGAGTAAAATGAAAGTTAGATAATAGGAAATAGGGAGGGAGATTTTTTTACAGAAGGGCAGCAGGCTCAGAGAAGAAAGAAAAGGGACAAGAGGGAAGGGGAATAAAATTAGGATGGGTATGCACATATACCAATTCTCCACAATGAATGTAATACTTATGTACTGTAAACATGTAAAAGTAAAAATATTTTAAAATAATTTTCTGAGGAATATAAATATTCACAAAGTTCATGAATGTGGTGGTTAGGGTGGAGTTTCAACCTGATTCACTAGGCAGTCTGCCCAGGCATTGCTTGAACCTACTTCCAACTGCGCGAGTCGTGGAGGCACTGCCCCGGATGTGTCTGGTCCCACACCCCATCTGCTATTCTTCTGCTCTGCTTCCTGGCCACCATGAATTAAGCAGCTTTGCTCCCTCTTGCCCTCCCAACATGATTTCTCTGCCCTTGTGTCAGGCAAGAATGGACTGAAATCATGAAAATTTTAAATCTCTTTTTTAAATTGTGAGTATTAGGTATTGTGTCTCAGTGAGTAGAAATTAATTCATAAATTGCCATCAGAGAAGTGGGATTGTTGTTATGACTGTACCTGACCATGTGGTTGAGAAGCCTTTGGAAGTGGCTTGTGAGAGGAGTTTGAAAAGTTTTGGAGGTGGAGCCTAGAGAACCCCCTAGACTTCCCTAAGCAAAACCTGGGGGTGATTTTGGTTAGAACTCAGAAGGCCAGAGTGCTGGTAGAAACGTGAAAGTAAAGACCAGGCTCAGTAGGTTTCCTTTGGGGCTAGGACTCCACTGGCAATATCCTAGAGGCCATGTGTATTACACCCTGGCAGAAAATTTGCCTTCATTTTGCCCATGTCCTGAGAGTTTGCAAGAGAATGACATTAAGGGTGGTAAACTATTAATCTGGTAGAGGAAATTTCAAAGCAGCCCAATGTCCAGGCTCTGGTATAGATACTAGTCTTTACTTTCAGCCTTATTTACCATGAGAATCAGGACAAAATTAATACCTGAATAATCTGAAATATTCTGCTGGTGGCCAGAAAAGAAGTGGACATAAAGTTGGAGCTGAAAATACTTTGACTGCTGAAAAGATAAATATTGTAAAGAAGCAGGATATAAAACATCAGGACAATAAGAAAGAAGGCTTGAAGGAATCTCAGGAATCAGCAAGACTCCCCCCCAACACACACAGGCTCCATGGTCTGAAAGTGTGAACAAGAGAGTCCCTGGGCCCCACTGCTCCATTAAGCCACCTAGGGACTTGCTTCCCCAGAATTTGTGTCACCATGTAGAGGCAGAGTTGCCTGAACTTTTTCAAGTTCACATCTTGCCACGACTTGCTGTGGGTGCTGGATAAGGAGCTATAGGGCTTAATGTTTGCCCCCTCGGTTTTGGTCTTCTTTTGGTCCCATTCTCTTCTGTCTCCTTAATTATCCCTTATAGAATGAACATATTTAGCCTATGCCAGTGTATGTTGAAACTATTTAACTTTCTTTTTGATTTTTATAGGAGCGTAGTTTGAGTCTTAGAAGAGGCTTTGGACTTGGATTTTTTTTTTTTTTTTTGGCAGTGCTGAAAGTGTTAGTAGACCTTGGCAGGCCTTACATATAGGCTAAATGCATTTTGCATAATGAGATGGACATGAGCTTTTTAGGCATGAGGGGCAGAATGTTGCGGTTTAGATCTCAAATGTGCCCCCAAATTCTCAACTATTCTGAAGTTGCCCTTTGGAAGAGAACTAGATCATGGGGCCCATAATCATCAGGGAATTCATCCATTGATGAGATAATAGCTGAAGGTGCTCTTAGGACTTGGGACTTGGTTTGAAGGGGCAAGTCACTAGAGCTATGACATAGTAGGCTATATTCTTGCCTCTGGCTCCTACCCCCTCTTTCTTTGCTTCCTAACTTTCATGGGTTGAGCACCTTTCCTCTTCCATGCTTTTTCTGCCTTGGAGCCAATTGTCTATGCACTGAAAACATAAACCAAAATAAGCCACTTTTCCTTTAAGTTGGAGCTATAGGTTATTTTATGCCAGCAATAGGAAAGCGATTAATACAAAGATCTAAGCTGATACATGTCAACTGAAAATGTTATATTGGCTATTTTTATAACCCTGTGTTTAAAACCTTGAGCTTCTTTTATGAAATACTATTATATTTATTTACATGATTTTTAAAAAATTTTATCTTAGTGTTACATTCTAGATATACATAGTGATAACATTCATCATAAGGAATTTGTACATGTACATAATATATCTTGCTGCTTCTTTTTTTTCCCGTTCCCCTCCCCTCCCTTCAACCCCTCCTCCTTCCTTATTTACAAAAGCTGCTTCCATTTTTTTCTTCTATTCTTTTTTCTTGCCCCTCCATTCCTTTCCTCCTCCGCCTCCCTTGTTCCCCTTCCCATTTGAAGGATTTCTTCCCTTTTTCAATATAATACATTTTTATCCTTATTTACACTTTCTGTTTCTCACACCATATCATTCTTTATGGCAGACTAGTACTCCATTGTATAAAATACCACATCTTCTTTCTCCATTCATCAGTTGATAGGCATTTGGGCTATTTCCAACATTTATTCATTCAAATAGTGCCGCTATAAACATGGGTGTGCATGTATTGCTGTGGTATGATGCTTTTAATTATTTTGGGAAGATACCAAGAAGGGGAATAGCTGGGTCAAATGTAACCTCTAGTCCTAGTTTTTTGATGAATCATGACACTGATTTCCATAGTGGTTGTACCAGTCTACATTCCACCAACAGTGGAGAAGGGTTCCTTTTTCCCCACAGCCCCTCTGGTATTTGTTATTGGCTGATTTATTGAAAATAGCCATTCTTTCTGGAATGAGATGGAATCTCGGCATTTTAATTTGCAACTCTTGAATGACCAGTGATGTTGAACATTTTTCATATATTTATTTGCTGTTTCTACTTCATCAAATGAGAAGTGTCAATTCATTTCAGATGCCTGTTTTGGGACTAGGTCTTTACATTTCAGGGGTCTGATTTTTTTTTGAGTTCTTTATATATCTGAGGTATTAGTCCTTTAGCATTGCATATTTTTCAAAGTCTGTGAAATATAGAACTGTGGTAAATTTGAATATTTTAATTCTATTCAAATCCTATTTTATTCTTTTTTTAAAAATTTACATTCTCCTATGATTTTCTATAATATCTAAAAGAAAATGGGAAAATTTAAAAAATGTTAATTGTATGGTGTGGGAAATGTCTCCCTCCTGATTAGGCAAGTAAACATCACAAGGGATTATGTTGTCTAACAAGATGTCTATGTCTTTTTTTTTTCTGGCTATGGAGATAAGCTAGTATATATATTCTACATTTTCAGAGGCACATATTTTGGGCAAAGAAATCTGAGACTTTATTTGGTTTGTCAGAAAGCACACATAGGGAGGATATTCTCCCTATTAAAAATGTAAAAGAATAAACTCTTTGAAAGTTTTGACAATAGTTCCTATCTAGAAGTAGTGATGATACTGACAATAAAATTTCAGATTTTATTATATAAGATTTTTATTATATAAGAATTTTTTTTATTTATACAAGATTTTAATTTCAGTCAAACCTGAGATTAGTGAAGCTTACAGGAGACAATAACTGACAAAGATTTAATTATCTCTAGGAAATCACCACTTATTATTAAGCATGTCTCATATCCCAAGCTTATTAATTTTGACAAATTTTAATGACAGAATACCTGTTTAAAAATCTGTTCAAAATCACTTCCATGATACCTAGTCTTTATTTTCACTTAAAGAGGTTTGGCAGCTCCCAAACACACTCTAGAAAAACAACCACTTATCTAACATTTTTTGGCAGAAGAAAATAAATAATTGTTAGTACTTCCTGTGGAAAATTCAGAATTGACATTGCTACCAAACTCAATACTAAAAATAGGTCATCAATCTTCTTCAAATAATGTTTAGATGAATGACACACATGTATGTAGTGATGAGTGGAAAACAATCATGTAGCAAGCAATAGATGACAATGTGGAAGATAATTACCTGCACCATGTTTCATATAAAATTTTGCAAAACTTCTTATTGTAAGAGATCAAGTAGAGTACCACTTTATAGAGCTCCCCTTTGACTATGTTTTACTTTTCTTCACCAGGTCATTCATCAATATTATTAATTAAATGTGTACTTTCTTCATGCGTGTTAGGTGCCATATATCGGCCACAGTGCATTTTTCCTTTTCTTCAAAGAGAATGTCATTTTTTGGGGAATCTCAAAAATAAATCAATCATTAAAATGATAATTTTGAAGTCATCCCTTCTTTCATTTATGGATAGTAACTGAATAGGACCATTTCATTTTTATACCTGCAAATCACAATTTATCCCCTAAATTAAGAATTTGAGGTAAAATGCACGCTGATTGAGAACCGCAGAGTATGTCGTGGGAAGCTATTCTACTTGACATCTTTTGAGCACGTGACATGTGTGGCCTGTCACGAACAGGAGTCACAGCAATTCTGATCACTGTACCTTGTTACTGGAGTCACCAAAGACAACAAA
This sequence comes from Hystrix cristata, assembly GCA_004026905.1. NCBI lineage: Eukaryota > Metazoa > Chordata > Mammalia > Rodentia > Hystricidae > Hystrix > Hystrix cristata. The sequence goes on along the minus strand of PVJO010014481.1, from coordinate 3,785 downwards.
ACATGGTCTAACGATAGATGGAACAGAACTTTTCTCACACGGTGGAAAGACAGAGCAGAATCAGCTTCCGCAGTGGATGTCCATTCCCCCTGGCCAGAATATCTCTACAGCAGCTGCAGCAGGGCTGTTGGCATGTATAGCTTCCTGTGTGATTAAGTGCGAATGACCCCATTTCTTCCTCCAGGGAACTAATAGAGCTGGGTGGTTGTCTGGCATAACAGAGGAGTTCACACGGAATCTAAAACAAGGAAAGAATGTCCCAAAGTGATAAATGCATCATAGGCTGTGAAGACTCTTTATCTTTTGTGAGGAAGTATCTAGGCCCAAAGCCTATTCATATTGAGTAAGAAGATCATCAAAAATAAATATGTGCGACTGCCTTTCACAACACATTAGCCTAATTATTATGCGTTGTTACCATAAGGTCCCCTTTGATCTCTCACCAACGTGTTTGCCTTATATTACTCTCTGTTCCTAAATTTGTACTCCCTGGGCACTAGGCACCTTGTTTTTGCGTGATATTACTGAGACCAGTGGAGGTAAACCTGTGGCACACGTGCCATAGAAGGCTGTTTGTTATTGCTGAAAGCTCAGAAAGTTTGTCATCCCTGACTGAGACTGTCCTATTATGTATTAATCAGCTCTGGATGTGTTATCACTAAACTTTCTCACATTTAACTACGGTGCCTGTACATGATGCCATTTTCTATCCATATCACTATTCCCTTCTGATTTTACAGAAGGAATCATTTTTTCCGTATTTTAGTACAAAAAGACTTAATCAAAATATTATTACATGTAAAATTACTGTGTATGTTTGATATACATAGATGCTGTTCTAGCTAAGCCATTCACTTTACTGTGTGTGAAGATATTGTAAACACTCCTACCTCTGCATTTTGGGCAAAGGCAACATGACTATTCGAAATGATTTATTTCCATAAATGATTAGAGGTCTAAGCCATCACCCCTGGTCAGGGAGCTTTCTTTGCTGACAGCCCAGACTTATCCCTTCTACTTCTTCCCCTCAGAACTAATTTAGGCCCTGTCTGGTAGGATTGCTGCTATTTCTGTGTCTCTCCCTCTAACTGAAACATTGGTGGGCAACTTGATAGCTGGTCCTTTAGCAAACTCCCCACATCCCTTCATTGTTGAGTTAAAATTTTCTCGCAGAAGTATCCAACTGTGTATACATTAGCCTTTACATATGCTGTTAATAAACACTGTATTTCAAAATTGCTACTATTTGCAGAATAAAATATGGACTCTAAAACATGTGGCCTTTCATATTCTAAAACCCTTACATGAATTATTAAATTTTTCTTATTTATTAACTGCCAGGAGAATAACATGAAGTACTTTAGTGTTTTGCAGTGAAGGAAAACAATCTGGGATTTTTAATCATTAAAAGATGAAGAGTACTAGTACAACAATAGTAGCGTACCATAATATTGTAGCAACTTAAAAGAGGCGTTGTTGATTCCTGAAGAATGTGAATTATGTACTGATTCCTTTCTGTTTTTTTGAATAAATTCCATGCATAAGTCTTTGAGCATTTGCAGTTCTCATTCACTATGTCTCATTCACTAAGGTAATTTCCTTCTGAGAAACATTTAGAGTAATGATGAGAAAATTTTTCTTTGTTTTCCTTTCTTTTTAATCATGAACATAATTGAAGGTACTATTTGGCCTGGGTGGCCAATGTAGGTGCCTGACAAGAATAATCACCTTTCTCAACATTTCAGTAATGAAATGAATATTTGATTTCTTGATAATTCTTATACATATTCTTCAACCTACTTCATTTCTTTTTGGCTCACAACATGGACGTTGTTTTTATTACTAAGCCCCAATAAAACAAAGAAGCATGGGCTGAAAACATTTCTGTAAATTCTATACAGCTCTGAATACTTTTATCACATTTGATTGTGACCAATTGTTTATTTTTCCATATGCTGATAAGATATATAAGAACAAGAATATGCTGTATTCACCTTTGCTTCCCCAGCGTAAATGTAGTATACTTTCATGTATTCTTAATAAAAATACTAGGAAGGAATGAAACAAATAATGAACAAATATAGTTTCATACATCCTTTTTTATTTGAGTATGAATAAGTATTTATTGAAAATAAAAACAAATTATTCTGCTGGACAAATTTGTCATGCCAATCACTGTAGATAGAAAAATGAGACATTAAAACAAGGCAATAAAATCATAGTATTTTAGTAAAATAGGAACTGTGAAACTATTCCCATTTCTATATAAATATAAAAAGAACAAATATATATTTCTTATTTTTCTATGACGATCAAATGGAGAATTGAATGAATGATTAATGTTCAATTATTATGATTTAATTTCAACATTTATCTGAGAATTGTCATTCTTTTCCCGAATGACTTAAACTGTTATTCTTTCTGCCTGAATGCTTAAAGCTGAACAATGCAATTTTCTAGTTAGGAAAATCACTTTAGATTCTTAAAAAATGTTATTGTCTTTTTTTTTTTTTGTGCTAGAGATCAAACTCTTAGCCTTGCTTTAAGAATGTTATTATAAGTAACATTTATTTTTCTTTTTGTTCTCTTTACTCATGTATTTCCTTGAGAAATTTAAGCATATTATTCACTAAGTGATTTTAAAATTTTTCCCATTTATTCTCATCAGAAACTGTATCTATAGCAATTGTTCTTCAATTGTGGGGTCCCTCAGAACCACACAGCAGAAATTAGAAGTCATTACAGGATGATTATCAGTTTGCATGAGAATTTTATTTCTAACAAATTTCCAGCTGACGCTGGTGTGGTACCACATTTGAGAACTGTCAACCTGTACTGGTCTCCCTATAGGCGATCTCCTTGATTTTAATTCCCCACTTTTTCAATCCATAGTTTCCCTCTGCTCTATACCTAAAATGTTTTCTTCCACCAAATAATTTGCACAGTTATATTTTTCTTGCTTATGATATAAAAGTTTTTAAAAATGTGAAAGCCATGGTACAACAAAAGGAAAGATGCCCGTGGGAATTTCAGCTTCGCATCACCATCAAATCGTTGAAATATTAGCTTTCCTTGGTTGGCACACATTAAAATGTAGATACAGCTCAAACTTTTAGAAACAGACCATTTGTAGGACCTCTTTTTACTTTCAGGGACTGATGACATGATTGAAGATCAGCCCACTTTTTGCATTTGACATGATAAATAATACCCAGGCTAATTTAGGGCGAGTTGGTTAGATAGCTTCACATGTGGGGCTAGTGTTTACTGGATGACAGATGTGGATAGGAGATGATGAGGAAAGAAAGATTTGAACTTCTCGGCACTCTCCCTCCAGGTTATACTTTTGCTACCCTTTAAAAATAAAATTGGATGCTGTGCATAGTGGTGCATGCCCCTACTCCCATCACTTTGGAGGCTGAGGCAGGAGGGCTGAAAGTTTGAATCCTGCTTGGGGAAATTAGTGAAAATCTGTTTAAAAAAAAAATAGAGCTGGGGACTTAAGTAGCTGACAGCTGAGTCAGAAGTTGTCTTCATACAAATTCAGAGAAGCATATTTCAATTTGACTGTTGAAAATGAATATATACCAATGATGTTGAACATTTTTTCATATATTTATTTGCCATTTTTATTTCTTCATCTGAGAAATGTTTATTCATTTCAGATGCCCATTTTTGGATAGGGTCTTTAAATTTGGGAGGTTTGATCTTTTTGAGTTCTTTATATATTCTGGATGTTAGACCTTTATCTGAGGGACAGCCGGCAAAAATTTTCTCCCAGTTTG
>PVJO010014480.1:0-48129 GCA_004026905.1 Hystrix cristata | reverse complement strand
ATAAGAGACCATAACTGTAAATAAGGACAAAGAGGTGTAATAGATATTATATAAAAGGAGGATGGTGTGCAGAGGAGAGGAGTACTAGAAAGAAAGAAAGGGAAAAGCAGAAAGGCAACAGGGGAAAGAGAGGGGAAAGAAAGGGGAAAGGGAAAATATGGAAAATGATGAATGAACCTGCTGTAAATAGGGAGGGAGGGAGGAGAGGGGAGGGGCGGGGGAGAGGGGGAGAACCAAGATGCACCATGTATAGGTACAGAATAAATGTAATGAATGTGACCAATGTATGTAGAATGTACCAATACATGTTCTTGGTTTAAAAGAAAAAAAAAGAAAAAAAAAAGAAAATAATCTCCAACCCAGATTAATGTACCCAGCTAAACTATCTTTCAAATTCAACAATGAAATAAGATATTTCCATGACAAAGAACAACTGAAGAAATTCATGACCTCCAAACCACCTCTACAAAATATTTTGAAAGATATCCTAGAAAAGGAAAAAAGAAACTATAATTACAACGACACTAATAAATAATAATCCACAAGGCAAGACAAACAGTCAAACTGAGGTGAAACACAGAACCAACAACAGAAAAGATCTATGAAAAAGATAAGTCAGTACATAACAGCTGTAATCATCAATGTAAATGGTCTCAACTCACCAATCAAAAGAAACAGACTAGCAGAATGGATCAAAAAACAAGACCTATCAATATGTTGAATACCAGAGACACATCTAACTCAAAAGGAAATTCATACACTGAAAATCAAAGGATGGAAAACAGTATTTCATGCAATAGGAATCCAGAAAAAAGCAGGGGTCGCTATCCTAATCTCAGACAAAGTGAACTTTAAACCAAAACAGATCAAGAGGGACAAAGATGGTCACTACATACTTCTCAAGGGAAAACTCCAAGAGGAAGAAATAACAATCATTAATATTTATGCACCAAATATCAGTGCACTTAACTACATAAAATAAATATTAGGGAACATGAAAGATCACATAAATACTAATACAATTATAATGGGAGACTTCAATACCCCACTGTCACAAATAGATCAACAAGACAAAAACTTAACCAAGAAATATCAGAACTGAATCAAATCTGTGAACAAATGGACTTAGCAGATGTCTACAGAGTGTTCCACTCCACAACAACAGAATACACATTCTTCTCAGCTGCACATGGGACTTTCTCCAAAACATATCACATACTAGCTCGTAAAGCATGTTTAAGTAAATGTAAGGGAATTGAAATTATCCCATGCATACTATCAGACCATAGCGCAATAAAACTGGGATCCAGTGGTAACAGAGAACAAAAATACCACATAAACACATGGAAACTAAATAACATCCTTTTGAACAACAGCTGGGTCACAGAAGAAATTAAAGAAGAAATTAAGCAATTTATTCAGTTTAATGATAATGCCAATACAACACACCAGAACCTATGGGATACAATGAAAGCAGTACTACGAGGGAAATTCATTGCATTGAACACCCACATCAAGAAAACAGAAAGAGCCCAAATAAACAATTTCATGTTGAACCTCAAACATCTAGAAAAAGAAGAACAAATCAAACCCAAAGCTCATACAAGAGAGGAAACTATTAAGATCAGAGCTGAAATTAATGCAATTGAGACTAAGAAAACAATACAAAAAAATCAATGAATCAAAGAGTTGGTTCTTTGAAAGAATAAATAAAATAGATAAACCCCTAGCCACTCTTATCAAAAAAAGGAAAGAAAAGACCCAAATCCATGCAATAAAAAATGAAAGGGGGAAGTCACAACTGACCCTATGGAAATTCAAAGGATCATCAGCACCTATTTCAAGAACCTATACTCAAACAAGATGGAAAACACTGATGAAAGGGACAGATTCTTAGAAACATAGGAGCTACCAAAACTGAATCAAGAAGAGATAAATATTCTAAATAACCCAATATTGGACATTGAAATTGAAGAGTTAATTAAAAACCTACCAACAAAGAAAAACCCAGGTCCTGATAGTTTCACAGCTGAATTCTACAAGAAATTCAGAGATGATCTAATACCACTATTCCTCAAACTCTTTAATGAAATGGAAAAGGAAGCAGTACTTCCAAAATCATTCCTGGAAGCAAGTATTACCCTGATACTAAAACCAGAAAAAGATCCCACCAAAAAAGAGAACTACAGTCCAATTTCTCTAATGAACATAGATGCAAAAATTTTCAATAAGATACTAGCAAACAGAATGCAATGGATTATAAAGAAGATTATACCCTATGACCAAGTAGGATTCATCCCAGGGATGAAGGGATGGTTCAACATACGCAAATCAATACATGTAATACACCATATCAAAGGAATCAAGGAAAAAAATCACATGATCATCTCAATAGATGCAGAAAAAGCAATTGATAAAATTCAACATCAATTCATGATAAAAAAAAAACCCTAGAGAAATTAGGAATAGACAGTCTATATCTAAATCTGATAAAAGCCATATATGACAAACCAACAGCCAACATCACACTAAATGGTCAGAAACTTGAAGCTTTCACACTAAAATCTGGAACAAGACAAGGCTGTCCACTATCACCACTATTATTCAATATAGTTCTAGAAACATTAGCCAGAGCAATCAGGCAAGAGAAAGAAATAAAAGCAATAAAGATAGGAAAGGAAGAAGTTAAACTATCATTATTTGCAGATGACATGATACTCTACATAGAAGAGCCCAAGAATTCCACCAAAAAATTTCTATATTTAATAACTAAATTCAGTTGCATAGCTGAATACAAAGTCAACACCCAAAAGTCAATAGCATTCCTATATACCAATAACAAACTCACTGAGAAAGAAATAACAAGATATTCCTTCCACAGTTGCATCCAAAAAAATGAAATACTTAGGAATCTATCTAACAAAACAAGTAAAAGATCTTTTCATTGAAAACTACGGTACTCTAAAAAAGGAAATTGAAAGGGATTTCAGACAATGGAAAGATATCCCATGTTTGTGGGTAGGAAGAACCAACATAGTGAAAATGGCCATAGTTCCTAAATTACAATACAGATTTAATGCAATTCCAATCAAAATACCAATAACATACTCCACAGAATTAGAAAAGGCAATCATTAAATTTATCTGGAACCAGAAGAGACCAAGAATAGCAAAAACAATTCTGAGCTCCAGGAATAAGGCAGGAGGCATCACAGTCCCCGACTTGAAATTATATTATAAAGCATCTGTGATAAAAACAGCATGGTATTGACACAAAGACACACCCAAGGACCAATGGAACAGGCTAGAAGATGCAGAAATAACTCCAAACACACTCAAATATCTCATCTTCGACAAAGGAGCCAAACACCCTCACTGGACGAAAAATAGCCTCTTTAATAAATGGTACTGGAAAAACTGACTTACCACGTGCCGAAAACTAAAACTAGATACATATCTCTCATCATGTACTAAGGTAAAATCAAAGTGGATCAAAGATCTAAACATTAAAACAGAAACACTAAATCTCCTGGAGAATAAAATAGGAAGAACTCTCGAAGACATGGGGTTGGAAAAAAAATTTATGAACAGAACCCAGACTGCACGGGAAACAATACAAAGAATCAATGCTTGGGACCACATCCTATTAAGAGGCTTTTGCACAGCAAAAGAAATTATTCATAGAATGGGGTGAAAAACCACAGTCTGGGAAAAAAAATTTTGACAGCTGTCCCTCAGACAGAGGTCTAACATCTAGAATATATAAATAACTCAAAAAAATCAAACCCCCCAAATTTAAAGACCCTATCCAAAAATGGACATCTGAAATGAATAAACAATTCTCAAAGAAATAAAAATAGCCAATAAATATATGAAAAAATGTTCAACATCATTGGTCACCAAAAGATGTAGGTCGAAACAACACTAAGATACCATCTCACTCCAGAAAGAATAGCTATTATCAAGAAATTAACCAATAACAAGTGCTGGTGGGGCTGCAGGGAAAAAAGAACGCTCCTCCACTGTTGGTGGGAATGTAGACTGATCCAACCACTGTGGAAATCAGTGTGGAGATTCCTCAGAAAACTACAACTAGAAGTTCCATTTTATCCAGCTATTCTTCTACTGAGGATCTTCCTGGAAGAATTAAAATCATCATACCACAGTGATATATGCGCAACCATGTTCATACCAACACAATTTGTAATAGCTAAGTCTTGGAAACAAGCTAAATGCCCAACAATTCATTAATGGCTAAAGAAAATGTGGTTTTTCTACACAATGGAGTACTACTCTGCCACAAAAAAGACAAACTAGAGACATTTGTAGGTAAATGGATGTTCCTTGAAAACATACTCTTAAGTGAAATAAATCAGACACTTATCAGTACACATTGAATTGTTTCTCTGATATGAGAAACCATAAGTGTAAATAAGGACAAGGGGTATAATAGATCTTATGCAAAAAAAAAAAAAAAAAAAGATAGTATTCAAAAGAGAGGAGAACTAGATAGGGAAAAGGGGGAAAAAGAAGGAAGGTTAGAAGAAAAGTAAGATGAAAGGGAAAAAATGGAAAAATGTAAATAAACTTGTTGCAAATAGGGAGGGGTGGGTGCATAAAAGGGAGGGGAGGGGAAGAGGGGGAGAAGCAAGATACATCATGTACAGGTACAAAATAACCATGTTGATTATGATCATTATGTGTACAATGTACCAATACATGTTCTTGGTAACAATGAAAAAATAAAAAATAAAAATAAAAAGGAGGTAAAGCAGTACCTCAGTTCACGAACTCAATTCTCTCTGTAATTCTGGTCACAAACTGAATTGGGCGAGAACTGCACCAAATTTCCCCATAAAGTCAATGTCAAACGTGACCGTTGAATTTGATTCGGTTCCATCCAACTTGGTTAGGAACCAGAATAGTAAAAGAAGTAAGTTTGTGAATGGAGGTACCACTGCACACAAAATGACTCCAAAATCCTGAATTCCAGATGCTCTATGGAAATTAGGCAATTGAGAGCCCCAGCTTAGGACACATAGCGTCACAGGGCCCAAGGATCCTGGAAAGGATGGGAAGCAAAGAGGATAAATACACTGCGAGGCCTGGTGAATCTAATTCCTTCTGCTCCCATTCCAGGCACCATGGCTTTTTCCAGTTTTTACCTCCTAAACACCTCTCAAATGCCTCAACTTACCTCCCCAAGGCTCCCTGCCACTCTAGCCAAACTCCTCTCACTCTCCCGCAGTTCCACCACACTGCCCTCCCCTGGCCATTGTTTCAGCTCTCCCTTCCTGCAGTCTACTTTCTCCAGGAGAGCAGACTCAGCCTTCAGGACGTCAGTCCAATGGCATTGCCCACACTCTTGGGTAAACCCAGAACTTCACCAGAGCCTCAGCATCCTTTGTGGGTGCTCCCACTTTCCAGCCTCATTTAGGCGTGGAAAGTCTTCTCCTCTCCCTCCCTTTCAGCACGGTGCTCAGTACAGTACCTAGTTATAATGACCTAATCCTGGGAAACTGAAAATTTACCTTACATGGCAGAAGGGACTCTACAGATGTGATTAAGTTTACAGACCTTCAGATGAGATTGCTGTGGGTTATTACTGCTGTGTCCAGTCAAATCACTGGAGTCTCTACAAGGAGAAGAGTAAGTCAAAAAATGGAAAAGCTGACAGTTTTCCCTCTAAAATCAGAAACAAGACAAGGATGTACACTATTCACCACTCCTATTCAATAGAATACTCAAAACGTTATCCAGGGAAATCTGGCAAGACAAAGACATAAAAGGGATATGTATAGGAAAGGAAGAAGCTGAATTACTATTATTTGCAGATAACATGATCCTTTACATGGAAGACTCAAAGAATTCCACCAAAAGACTCCTAGAACAACCAAATTTAGCAAGGTATCAGGATACAAAATCTACACACAAGAGTCAGTAACGCTCCTATACACCAATAATGAACCCACCAAGAATAAACTTAGGAAAACAATTCCATTCACAACAGCATCAATAAAAATTAAACACAGGAATTAATCTAACCAAGGAAGTGAAAGACCTCTAAATGAAAACTACACTACTCTGAAAAAGGATATTGAAGAAGACATCAGAAAATGAAAAGACACCATTTGTTCCTGAATAGGCAGAACCAATATTGTCAAAATGGCCATACTTCTAAAACTGATATTTAGATTTAATGCAATTCAATCAAAATACTAACAGCATTCCTCGCAGAAGTAGAGAAAACAACCTTAAATTTCATACAGAACAAGCAGCAAAGCAGCAACCAGAATAGCAAAAGGAATTCTGGATAGCAAGAGCAAAGGAGGAGGGATCACAATCTCAGATTTCAAGTTATATTACAAAATCACATCATAAAAACAGCATAGTACTGGCATAAGAACAGACAGTTTGGTTTCCTTTGCTTGGAATATCTTTTTCTGTCCTTTCATTTTTCAGTCTGTGTCTTTACTGGTGAAGTGAGTTTCTTGTAGGTAGCATATTGTTGGGTCTTATTTTTGTATCTGTTCAGCTAGTCTGTATATTTTAATTGAGGAACATAGTTCATTAAATTTGAAGTTATAGATATGTAAGGACTTGCTCTGTAATTTGGCAAAATTCATTCTATTTGTTTTGAAAACACACTGTTCTATTCTTCCTCTTTTGTTATGGCTTGGGAGTTGGCTGTATTGATAAAGGTGACTTTTTTCTATGTCTCTTTTCAATGTCTACTTGATTAGTGTGTTTTATACTTCAATGTGTTTTCATGATGGCAGTTATCTTTCTTTTACCTCTGAATCGAACATTCCCTTAAGCATCTTTGTAAAGCCAGGATGATGGTAATGAATGCCCTTAGTTTTTGCTCCTCTTGAGAAGTCTTTATTTCTCCTTCATCTCTAAAGGACAGCTTTGCTGGATGTAAGATTGGAGCCAACAATATCAGTGACCACTAGAAACTGCAAAACCATCAGGGAATGGGCCTGTAATCACAAGGAAATGATTCTGCCAACAACCCAAAAGAAGCAGGAAACAGACTCTCCCTAACATCTTGGTGTTAGCCCACAACCATACAGTCCTGAGCTACAAAACTGTAAGATAGTAGATTTCTGTGTTTGAAACCACTAAGTTTGTGGTAATTTTTAATGGCAGCAATAAAAAGCTAACACACTGAATATAATAGATATTCATTAATGATATAAAAAAAGAATTTCTTCCTGTGCTGAAGTACTGAAATTTTAAAATATTCTATACATAATCTCATTTCTCATCAATGTTTGTGATTTTGATGTTAATTTTCACATTTTTGAGAATAGAAAACTAAAACCAAAAGTAACCTGTCAAGGGTTACTTTATTCAGCTTTTGTTCTGAACTATTTTCTCTTCTCTCTCTCCCCATCTCTCTCTCTCCCCCGTCTTGCTCGCCCTCTTTCTCTCTTCCCCTCTCCCCCACCACTGGAGACTTGACTCGCTCTCTTCACACTAAGCTACGCCCCAGCCCTTTTTCTGAGACAGTCTCACTAAATTACTAACTTGCCCAGGCTGAGCTCAAACTTGCAATCGTCCTGCCTCAGCCTCCCAGGCTATGAGGATTACAAGTGGTGCCACTATGTCTAGCTCTGACCTTTCTATTTCTAAGGCTGAAATTTGCCTCTATTCCACAGCCTTTCTAGCCACCGAAAGTAGTAACTTGATTTACACTCTATCTGAGAGTTTGCAAGTCATTTTTTACTTTTATTATCTACTCACTTCATCTTCTTGTAGTCATAAAATTTTGAGCTTTGAAATTCAAAGCAAACTATATTCTATAAAGGAAAAAAGCTAAAGATAATTTGTATAATAATAATAAAAAACTTAAGTTCATTAAAACTTATTTTGTGCTCTGTACTATTCTAAGTACTTTGAATGTTAATTCATTTAACCTAGATATTAATATGACGGTAATTATTGTGATGAATTTCCCATTGTCATTGTTTTCTCTAGACCAGTTGTTTTTGTTTGGGGTTTTTTTTTTCAGATTTATATATCACATTAAGCTTTGGCATTACTAATTATGGTACCAGTATTAGTCAGATCTTTATACTGTTAATATACTTTTCAGCTCAGCAATTTAAAATACATAATAAAAAGTCAATAGATTTCAAATCCCAGGTTGCTACTTTTTTCTTATTGAGAATTATGGTTTTTAAAAATAACTTCTCTCTGAATAACGAAGTGAGGCAACAGATGTCTGTGGAAGAGATAGGCGCCCCAGATGTAGACTCCCTGAAGAGACATTTAATTTGTAAATGTTTAATCACAGTTTAAGGTATTAATTGACACAGCTAAGATTTCTTTCAGGCAAAATTATTTTTATGACTTAGATATTAAAATGGAAATTAGAAGAAGAGAAAATGAGTGCATAATTTTGTTGGTATGCATTCAAAGGTGTATCAAATTATAAAAGTTCTTTGAATGCTTTCATAGTGCTATCATTTTACTTCATTGTTTCTAAGAGGAACTTGGAGGTGTGTTATTAATCAATTTTGAGACAATGTTTCCATATGTGCACCAGATAACCAGGCTAAAACTCTGCCCACGACTTTAGAGTGGAGAGCAGAGTCACCAACACTATCAAAAAGGCTGTTCACCTGAAATATTTTCTGCCAGCATTGTCTCTCCTGATTACTTGACAACTCTCAATCCCTTACTTTCTGACCCATGAGTACTCTTTTTACCACCTTTCCCTTTGCCTGTCTTTGCTTTCTCTTGGCCAGTCAGATCTCAGTATTCTTGATTCGACCTGAATGCTGTATCTTCTGAGAAGATAACCAGGCACCCACCACATTTATCTGTTATGTGTGTCTACCATGAGCTATAACATGTTGAATTCAGGGACCAAGAATTAGTCGTTCCAGAGTCCCAGGAGCTTGGAGCTCTCGACGTTTACACAGCACACACTCAGCCGACACAAAACACTGGTCATCTGAGTGCCTTTGGGGAGGTAAGGGTGTGGGTGCATCTATTCACTTCTGTCTCCATTCTTAAAAGAACAGTATCGAGTGCTTCTCAAGCGATTGGTGGTGTGCTAGAGATACAAGAGTGACCTTGCCTTTGGGAGACGACTGATTTGAAAACCTGAGAGGAAGTCCCAGCACGTGTGACCAGTTCTATTGTTCACTGGGTGAAGAGTTGATCTAAATCAGCCAACTGACTCACCTGTCCCACAACCTAGAATTGGCTGCGCCCCTGAATTTCATACCTATAATGTGTCAAGAGGAAGAAAACAATTATGTATCTAGGGTAAATATAGAACAATTTACTAAATGCCTGAAATTATAAATACTGTAATCTAGAAATCCCATGAAGCAGCTGACATAGTAGTTCATGACTGTAATCCCAGCATTCTGGGAGGTTGAGGCAGGAGGACTGTAGGTTCAAGCCCAGCCCGGGCAACTTGGCAATTTACAAGAACTTGTCTCAAAAAAGTTTTAAAAGGGCTAGAGAGATAGTTCAGTGTGAAGGCCCTGGGTTCAAACCCCAGTACAAAAAAATGGCAATCCCATGGAGATGACACTGTAGGAGAAATTCGAATGCTCGTCTGTGCCGACGTTGCTGGCAGATGACAGTCATGGAAATCATGACAAGTAGTGACCCTGGCTGAATTTCTAACATGTCATGAACAACATACTTTTTTTCATGATTCAGTGCTTTGAACTTTCTTAAAAATGATTAGTGTTGTTTTCTGGCAATTCTAATCTTCTGAAATCGAAGGAAACCACTGTATTGTTCTGATTGGTTTTAGGACTCCCACAATGTCAGACTAATTCTTTCAGTTAAGAAGAGCCACAAGCCTTATACTCAAATTCTACTACACTTTCAAATTACAGCACAGCAAAATTAGCCTGAGGTGACTACACACAAGGTGAATGTACTTGTAATAAAGAGGAAGTTAGGGACACAGCGCCCCCTTCAGTCTACATTCAGTGTTAATGCCACATTTCCACATCATTTGTCAACAAGAAGCTGTTACACAACACACAACACTCCGGAGCTGCCGAGGCCCTTCACACTGGACTGATGTCAGGCTCCTTCCAAGCGCAGACGCCTGCGATTAGAGATGACGGGTGATAGTCCGTCAGATAGATAGAGAAGCACATAGATAAGCAGAGACACACATATGGAGATACATTTGTGCAAACTGACAAGTTTGGTCTAATAATATCCGCTAATTGGCCATGTTGATGACCAATATGTGAATGATAGCGTCTACCTTTGAGGTATTTGAATTCTCTGAAATAATTTCAATGTATCCACAGACTCAATGTGTGTGGTATTCAAATAGATGATATTGTTTTGTTGGAATCGATGATTATAAATGAGTAGATGTGAGGTACGATAGAAGAAATAAAAGATAGGTAGAAATCCTAAGTAAAAACTGTACTTTCTAAGTAGACTCCAGCTTTCGGGACTTAGAAGTCACCCATGTCGGCTCCACGCCAACTGCCCTTGCCAGATTTACAGCCCTTCCCTGCAGACCCATCACTGGAAGGCCATAAATTGGACTAATGAAGAAAGTGAGGAAAAGGAGCCTGGCCCTGATATAAGGACTGTCCAAGAGTCAACAGTCCTGGACCAGATTTACAGCCCTCCCCTGCAGATGGCTAACAGGCCATAAACTGGCCCAATTAAAAAAGTAAACAAAAGGTTGAACAAATCCAGGGAGTGTTTAAATCGCCTGTTCAAAAAACCAAACAAACAAAAGAAGGAGGGTCACTGGGCCCCTCTGGGGAGGGAAGAATGGGGGGCGCTTTTCCCAGCTCTTCACCCCTGACTCTCACCTCATTTCCCTGAGCGCCGCATCCCTGCCGTGTCCAGACCTCACTCTGCCTCGGCTGTCACCCCTCAGCCGCTTGCTGGTGCGTCTGAAGTTCTCCCTCTGCACCCCACCCCCAGTGGAGCAAGCCTGCTGCAGCCGGCAGGCTGAATCCGGGAAAGCCTCAGGCCCGCCCCATCAATGGACGGACGGACAGACAGAGGACTCCAGCTTCCTGGGCACGCGAGCCTCAGCGAAATCTCAGCTTTACTGCTTGCTGAGCGTGTGACATTGGACATGTGAGTTTTTATTCTAGGCCTCGGTGTGCCCGTCTGTGAAGTGGGTGTGTCCCTCTGGACAGTGCTGTATTTAATGAGGTAATGCATGTTAAGTACATTATTATGGGATACGATGAGTAACAGTAAATGTTCGCTAAACCCATCAGGGGCTCTGAGATGCAAATCTCCAGGAACGTGCACGATGTCCAGGACACAGACAACCCCTATTCCTCAGCCCCGCTACCCGCTTCCCCCCAAGACAGCATGGCCTGCCCTGCCACCGCAGGCCTCCTGCTGCTCCCAGCGACGTGGTCTCCACGACCAAGAGCTCCCAAAGTGCCACCTGTGCTGGCTCCAGGCTTTCGGGCAAGTTTCCCAACTACATTTACTTCCCCTTCACCTGCTCATTCGCACCAGGAGAACTGCGAACCCTGCAGGAGCCCACTCAGTCCCTCCCCCAGGCCTTCCCTCTCATCTAAAAGCGGATTCTCCCACTTCCGCTTGTAGTGTAGACGCCGCAGTGTAGACGCCTAAACTGCTCGCTCTCACACCCATTCCCCAGGCCTGAGAGCGGTAACTTCCTCCACACTGCTGCTGTAGCAGACCAACATCAGAAGAGCGCGAGGACGCTCTGAAGACTGAACCAAACACGGCACAGTCCGAGAGGACTCGCGTGTCGTCGCTGCACGGGACAGAAACCCCACAATAACAGCTGTGCAAGCAAGTGAACGCATTTCCTCCTCACAAGATAGAAGCCCAGAGTCAGGCACAGGGTCACATCCAGGCCCTCAAGACTCAGCCTCCCAGAGTCCTCGGCCACTCAGCCCTGGGCTGGCGCTCTGATTGCCATGTTAGAATGGACGTAAGTGGTAATCAAGCCAGGTGTGGTGGCGCACACCTGTAATGCCAGCACTTTGGGAGGCTGAGCCAGGCAGACTCCAAGTTCCAGCCTGGCCTGGGCAACCTAGTGACTTGGCAAGACCCTGTCTCAACATTTTAAAAAAGCAGGGGTAGGGGGAAGATAGCTCAGTGTGCAGGCCCCAGGCTCAACTCCCAGTACCGTGGAAAACATCAGGGCTAAATTTAATTGTTTCTCTTTACATTACCATATCACAGCATGAATAGTTGAAGAGGTTGGGCCATATCTTGCAAACCCTCGTGATTCTTTCCTCTTCGTCTACTACTATGAAAAAATATTAAAGCTGCAGATCTTTAAAAAAATTGTGATGCATTTTCCCCATAAATCCGTTTGTCTTAGCCCCTAGCGTGTGTATTTCCAAGGACATCATCATTAAAGGAGTAGAGTGGTGGGGGAAAAACTCTTAATTTTTTGGTAAAAATACCATGAGACCACACTGCACCCTGTAAGTGTACACAACCCTCAGGTATCAGTTAAAACTATTAATTTTTAAAGAATAAATAGTGACATGGGTGAGTTTTGTTTACCAAATGCATTGCTTGTTACACTTGAGGCCAACACAGAATTCAGGAGGAGACAGTGAAGAACTGGGAAATTTCTACTCAACGGCCAAACTCTCATATTTCCCCCTCTCTCCTTGCTAGGAAATTCCAAGCTAGATTGAAGGCCAATTCTATTTTCTGACATTATTTTAAGCAGTACTAGTAGGTCCTTCTAAAAATCTATTTCAATTCCTCCAGGAATTAGGTGAGGTAGAATTAAGGAGTGAAATAAACACTACCCAGGCCACGGCTCTGCTGATACGAGCCTCCACCTGGAACTCCTCTCTGCCTTTGTGGCATCCCTCTCAGCCTTCTCAGCCTTCAGCCCCAGTCCTGTGATGTTGTCCCCATGCGGCTGACCGCTCTTTCCCTTCTGAGAGCGTCCTAAACCTTTTGCTGGAAAAGTCCGTACTAATGTCTCCCAACATCCCCTTCTGACACCAAACTAGCCGTGGCCCTGCCGCCTTCCCAGCATTCTGTGAGAAGCAGCTCCCTCAGCCCAGACACGGCTCTGCCCTCCCGATGTCAGGGCCACGCCTCTAGGCCACACCAGCCAAGCAGCAACTCCAAGAACAGCCACAAGCCAGGAGACCCGAGTCACAGAAGAAGCCCTAGCTGCGGTCACCACTAGAACCACCAGCACACACACCACTCACAGCCAAGCAACCAGGGCAACACACGGCACCTCCACCTCCCCCCAGGGACACGCGTCCCGCGCAGCTTCCACTCGCTCCTTGGTGCCCGCCTAACCGTGGTGGCAAGGAGACAGGAGAGGGGAGCCCCATCCCACACCTGGCAACTGTCCCTTCACACAACTCAGCACACCTGGGGACACCCAACTAAGATGTCCCCAGCTACAGTGTGCAGGAACCCAAGAGTCTTTGCTCCAAACTTTACCAAAAGAATTTATCAAGATTCAGACCCCCCAAATTCACTGAAAAGCATGAAATGGGACCTTGTTCCGAGCCCAGAGCACGCTGCTAGGCGGGGTCAGCCAGTGAGATCGGACCTGCGCCCCAAAAGCTCCCCTAGCACCCATCGGGGTCAACACAGCTCACAGAGAGGCTCACACCACAGCTCACACCACAAATCAGTGGTTTCTGAGAAAAGAAACTTCTGGAAAGAGGAAGGAAACTCTCCCCAGAGTCTCTCTCTGGACACTCACCCCACACAGGAGGGCTCTGCCCTCACAACATCACCACAGCCCAAGAGCCCAGCTCCTGACACCATCCCTCAGGCTTCAGAAAGTCAACACACGAAGGGTGCTCGACACCCTGATGAGGCCCACGTACCAGATGAGACCTGTGCCGTGTGAGGGAGGAAACCACACAGGTGTCCCCACTCGTCACCACAGGCCGTGGGACCGCTCCCAGGCTATGGTGCCACTTGGGACACCACTTGCAGGACAGAGCGGGGTGCCGTGCAGTCACGCACAGTGCAGGGACTACGTGTCCCGCCTCTCAGACTGTGACCCGCTCTGGCCCCTGAGTGGACACATGCGGGGCCACCTGCCTGCTCCGTCCCAGTGCAGGCCACTGAGGCCTCCCCTTCCCATGGTTGCTGCCTCACCTGCTACGGAGGCCACCACCATAGACCTCCCTGTGGCCACAGGGAGCAGGTGTCCCACCCGCTTGCCCTGCCTCACGAGCAGCCACCGTCTGCGGACATCGTCGGCCAGCATCCCCCTGCCATCTGAGTGGCCTGGACAGGTGTGGCCTCGTGTGACCTCGGCCCTAGCCACAGCCACGGACGCGGGATGGAAACGGTGCTGAAGCCAGGACCCGGGACATGAGCCCCCATAATCACTGTACTCGGGAGGCTCAGCGACCGGGCGCTGCCCAGCCTGTCCAGGCCCGGAGACGCTGCAGACAGGGAGCAGTCCCAGAGCTCTGGGGACCTTCGTGGAGAGCAAGAGTTCAACACCGTCACTGCTCCAAGTGCGGAAAGGAAAAAGCACAAGCCTGCTGGGTTTGAATCCACATTATAAGGAAATCTGAACTCTCTGTATCCAGGGAGAGCCATTCCAACTCACGTAATTTCTTCTCAAATTTTAGTGAACTTCTCCACTTGCTTTCAAACTCTCTCTTCCTCTCCCCCCCTCACTCACACACACACGTGACTCAATTCTCTCCCCCTATCTCCAGGTGACATTTGAAGGTTGGATTCAGTCCTGCAAACTCTGAGCTTTGGGCCTCTGATAAGCCTTGACATTTCCCAAGTGAGTCTATAAAAGATGCATGGACGATAAACTCTACCCGTCCTCCCAGGCACGATGATGATTTCCACACAAACAAGTCGGAAGATTCTGCAGTTTAACGTGTCATTATTCGCCCAGGTCTTGCTTTCAGGAGTGAAGTGAATGTAAGACAAGAGCTGTTCTCGGACACTTCCGAGTGGTCCTGAATTAGCGAAGCCCTTGAACAGACACTGCCCTTCGTGGCCCCGTCCCACCTTGGGGTGGGTTTGCGCCAGTTCACACTGACTCCACGCTGGCTGTGCAAGAGCTGAACGGCCACAAGCAACCTGCAGCCGTCAATCGCATTTAGTTCCCAGGAAACGAACTCTCTTGCTCCTAGTGTGGGTGACTCGCTGGCCGGCGAGGGCCATCACATGACCTCATGAACCACGGACAAAAGAGAACCGCCCCACGCACCTCAGACTGAGAGCAGTGCGGCTCAGAAAAAAAGTGAGCTTTTCTGTGAATTGCTATCATTATAATTCTGTGTCACAGCACTCAAATCCCCTTGCCCCTCAGCCCTGCCCGGACCCCAGGCCCCAGCTGCAGCCTTCCCCAGCACTTCGCCCTGGTCCCAAGGTCTCGGGGCGCCTGCCCTCTGGGTCGTCCGTCTCCCTCCTCACTCCCGCCACAGCCCCAGGCGGCTGCGCTTTCCCAAGAACCCAGTTTCCTCCCTCGCGAATATGTGTACACAGCGGTTTTTAGACAAAACCCCTTCGTCCTGTCTGCAGCCTTTCACATGCTTTCCCTGAACCGCTCGCCGTGTGTCCCCCACAGCCGGGAGATGGGCTTTCTCTCCCGGGGCCTGGGAGCAGCTCTACCGCTTTCCAGGTCGCATGCAACAGGTCTCAGGGACTCTGCGGAAACACATTTCACGAGTCAGATCTTGCAGAGGAGTCTAATCAGCGGGCATCTGGGAGGTCAGGAACTGAGCAGCCCCTAGAGGTCAAAGACTGCTAAGGCTTGGGAGGTCCAACCTGGCACCCGGGCAGCCTCCGCAGAGACCAGGCGGTAACACAGGCAAAGGACAAGGAGAGAAACAAACCAGGCAACATCTTCCCAGACCACATGTCACAGCTCTGTTCAAAACGCAGACTCCCTCGTCTTCAGAATAAGCACAAGTTCCCTCGGCCCAGTGTCAAAGGACCCTCAGGCCACACTCCTAAAGCTGCTCCCGTGCGATGCTAGTCTGCAGTGAATCTGTTGCAATGGTTAATCTGTGACGGCCGACTAGGTTACGGCAAAGTGCTGCCAAGATATTAGGTCAGACACTGTTGTCGGTGCTCCAGTGACAGTATTGTGTAGATGAGACCAACATTTAGCTCAACAGACTCTAAATCAACTGGAGTAAGCGTCACCGTGTGGCGGGCCTCTCCAGGCAGCTGAAGGCCTCAACACGAGAAGAGAAGATGCCTCCCCAGCTCCCCAAGTGGGGGCTCAGCCACAGCAGCCCAGCCCGTGCGTGGACTCTGGGCCGGCCGGCCGCTGGTGCTCTGGCAGATCGTAACCGACACCTGGTTGCGTACCTAGTTCAGCGCACAAACTAAGATGCAGAGAGCAGGCGAATAGATTCCGGAGAGGCTGGTCAGGCACACTTCCCGCCCACCCTCCAACCTCACAGTGTTCGAGTGCACCCTGAACTCCAGCTCACGCCAGTCTTGCGCCCAAAACATGTGGGGAGGCAAGAGCTGCCCGACAGAGGGATGCTGTGCTTGGCTCCGACTGGGGAGGGAGAGAAACAGATGTTGTCAGCGAAGGAAACACCCCGGATCCAAGTGACCACACTGAGTGAACTGCTCGGTCACCAGCGGCAAAGCTACCACCCCTAGAAACAGCGAAGACCCGAGAGGTCTGGCAGTGAGTTAACTGCTCTGCACAGCGGGTGAAACAGACATGTGGAAATGCCTCCCGCTGTCTCAGGAAAAATCCGAATACCTTGAAGGTCCACAGTGCTGACCGTGGGGAGCGACCCCACCCCAAGCCTTCCCGGGATGAGGAGAGGGCCGGAGGACTCACTGCGCCCCTGCCAGCCTTTCCGGGTGACCTGGACTCAGCAATACGAGGCGCCTGCCAGACACGCACAGCCAGCGCAGACCCGGGGTCAGAACACAGTCTTCCCAACCCCACGCCTGCTGAACACGGGGCAGTGAGGACACGGAGGAGGAGGAGGTTGGGCAGGGGAAGAAAGGCCAGAGGTGACAGAGGACAGCTGGAGAGGCCCCAGAGGCAGGACTGTGCACGGGCCAAAGGTGACTTCGGACGTGAACGGGAGCGGAGCCGAGACCAAGGAAGGGGACCGCGGCCAGAAAGTGGCGGGACAAGGCGGAGAGGCACAGAAACGCTCCCCTGTCCTTGGAAAGCAGAGGCCAACATGAGGAGGAGTGACTCGGGCTGCGTGAGTACTTGCACCTCTAGCTATCTGTGGGGCTCACGCAGGCCAGCCGGCCGGGTCTGGAGCAGGGTGCCGCCCTGCACGTGGTTGGAAGGAAGCTGGCGGCTGCAGATCTCACAAGGGTTCATGCAGGCACAGTGTGCGGGAGCTTCCCGGCGCTGCCCTCCAGGCCTTCGTCCCAACACCAACAGCTGGTGTCACTGTGCCTCTGTTACAGAGGAGTAAACTGAGGCCTGAGAGGTCCACTGTCTTCCTGTGACTCGCTGAAGTGTAAGGAGCTGAGAACAGGACATTTATTCTCAACAGGTGGTGCGTCAGATTTAAACAGTTACTTGTTCACTCCCTGTGCAGAGAAAGAACAGACCCCAGATATTAAAAACAAAATTGTTGTAATTAATCCTCAAACCCGATGTCTAAAAGTCAAAACACAAGCAGGCATCTTACATTTTTAGCATTCTGTGAACAGAAATCCTCTGCTGTTCAATGTTCGGGAGAATGTATAAAAAGAGGCTGCTCTGCATTTCAGGGCCAAGTGTCTGCTGGAAACTCCCTCACAGGCAGGACCCACACTCAGGAATCTAAAAGCTTCGAGGACAAAGTCAGAGACTGAGGATGTGCGGCAACTGTAATCCCATTTTTGCCACTTTGATAGCGGTTAAAGTGGTAAAGCGTTTCCCCGAATGCGTGCTTCTCCTGCCCATCCTGGGGCGGGGCTGACGTGGGAAGGACACAGCCTTGGCACGGGGGTAATGCCGTGTGACCCTGACTGAGGCGTCAGCTTAAGAAATGCCGGCACATCGGTTTAGCGTAGCTCTGGTGTGGAAGATGGGTTTATTGCAGAGGGGAGCCCCATTCTCGGCGTGGGTGGCACCGAGCTTGGAGCTGGATGGAATAAAAAGAGAAAGGAGGAGGAAGCGTTGAACTCTATGCAGCACAAGCTGGCCTCAAACTCGAAGCCACCTTCCTGCTTCAGCCTCCTGAGTGCTGTGATTACGGGCGTGCACGGTGAGCTCCAGGCCTCCAAGTTCTGGCTGGACCCTTGGGCTCTGCAGCACACAGACGGCCCCTCAGCACCCTCCCTCGCGGCGCTGCAGGCCGTGGCAAGCCTGCCTCGAGAGTCCCTTACCCATCACATCTTTCACCTCGAATCTGCCCGGTGAACCCCGTCTGTACCTGACAACACAGCGGCCGCGGCAACCCATGGAGGCCGCGGCCCGGTCCCGGCCCCGCGGCTGCTGTTACCTGTCACCAGCCTGCTCGGCCTGTGAGCACCGCCTGCCCCAACAGCAGGAAGGAGGGCGGCCTGAGCGGGCGTCTCTACACTTTCACGAGTGGCCTCGATTTCTACGACACGATCAGATGTTACTTTTACACTTAGAATAAAAGCCATCGCTGTTTACTTAAAAATTATTTTGAGAATAAAAGCACTTTCAGAGTTAAACTCGAGTGAGAGAATACAGAGGCACTAATCTCCCGTTCATGTCAAATGTTTCTCATATCAAATTACTAATGCCGCGGCTTTACCTCCAAGGCTTTTTCTGAACTGTGATCCGCCGTGGAATACAGATGCTCTGATCCTTTCTGTCAGCCACTGTGGGAGAAAATGACAGGAAGATGGACAAGCAGTAAATCGAGTGCAGGCTGGAAAAGAGAACCAACTACGGAAAATGTTTGCAGTGAAACAAGAGAAGCCCAGAAAGCCAAGACGCGGTCAGGTCAGACCTAGAGGATCCTGGGACACTGCCAGGGAGGGTGGGAGAGAGAGGAAGGGGGAGGGCAGGAGGAGGAGGAGGAAGAAGAGGGGGAGGAGGGGCAGGAGGAGGAAGACGAGGGGGAGGAGGAGGGAGGAGGAAGGGAAAGAGGAGGAGGAGGAGAAGGAAGAAGAGGGGAGGGCAGGAGGAGGAAAGAGGCACCCGGCTCGGAGGCAGCAGGCCCCGGGGAACCCTACACCTGACCTCCCCACACCGATTCCTGTGCCGCAAACACCATCGCCACGCCGCGGGCCGGGGGCTGCCCTAGGAAAAGTATTTTCACCAGGGCACCCCAGGTATGTTATCTATAACACTTTTCTAGAAATATAAAAATGTCAGAAAACGTACTGGGACTCTCTCCGATTTGTGTTGGCCCCACACTGCTCTTCCTGATTCCAGGGATCTTTCCACTGATGAAGACGTGTGGGGTGAAAGAACGAGTCTGACGGTCCAAGCCCAAATGGGATACCCACTGATACTATCTGCTGAGTTCAAGCAAGTCCGCAAATGTTCCCAAATGCTTTAAGTTTTTTTTAATATTAAACACAAATCATACTGAAGTTTCGTGCTTAAAAATTCCACGCACTCACATCATGCGTAAATTAAGCACTGCGTCCTTCCCGAAGTTGAACAGGCTGGAGAGGGATGAAAACACTCCTGAGCTCTGTGGAAGTTCAGAAAGCAAAAGGTAAAGGAACAGAGGACAAGAGAAATAAGAAATGGAAGGAAAAAATGGAAACGAAGCTTTTGTAAATGGGGGGGGGTGAGGGGAGGGTAACGGGAAAAAAAGAACAAGATATTTCGTGTACAGGTACAAATCCCCAGCGATGAATGTTATCACTATGTACCTCTAAAATGTACCATTAAAATAAAATTAAAAAAAAAAAGCAAAATGTACAGCTGTCAACACAGGAGAGAATTCATTCTGCTCACTTCTCACACCCCCAAGATTTGGGGGTGTGAAGTACCTGAGGGCTGCAAGACAGAAGGAAGCTGAGTGGGGGTCTTCAGAGAAGTCACGGGGCTCAATTTCAAGTGCGCCATTAAATAATTGGTATTGTTACATCCAAAGATTGCTTTCTGTATTTATAAACATGACTTGGTCTTTTCATTCATTTTTTTTAACTTTAGCTGGTCTAATTTGGCTTTGTTCCCACAGTGAGAGGAAAAAGTAGGAAGCAAAATTCATTTTCTCTCCTGTGATTATGCAACTGCCACTCGGGGGGAAAGCAGGTCCCGTTTGACCCCAGAAGTTGTGGCCCAAATCTCTCCTGTATTTGTAAGGTGGCAACACTGACGACAATACAAAACGCTTCTCTCTGGAATTGTTTCTTCGGTGCTGAGGATTGAACCCAGGGCCTTTGCACTGAGCTCCATCCCCACTCCTTTATTTTTTTTAAACTTTGAGACAGGGTCTTGCTAAGTTGCCAGGTTGCTCAGACTGGGCTCAAACTTGTGATCCTCCCGCCTCTGCCTGCCGAAGTGCTTTGATTACAGGTACACTATACCACATCCAGCTGGAATTCTCTTTCCCTCGAGGGGTTTTGAAAAGTAGGTCAAATCATTATTGAGAGTCATCTGTTCAGCTTACTAATCAAAGACATTTAATTAGTCCTTAGAAACAGATGGATAATTAGAGTTGTTAACTTTCCTTCTGTCCTCATCCCTCACATTCTACTTTATTTTTATTTGCCCTGCTAGGAATTTATGGGAATTCTCCAGCTTTGAAAATGGGCTGAAGTGTCCATATTAGTTTCTAGTTCACTGTTGGGATGAGGACTATGGTCGTATCAATAAACACACATGGGGGAAGAGGAAGGTTTCTCAGACATCTCGGATCACAAAAGCCACAGGTGAAGATACTGATGTAGTTTACTATATCTAAATTGAAAGTTTCAAAATCCACTTTAAACAAAGTTAAAAGGAAGTGATAGATTGGAAGAAAAAGCTCACAACATAATTAACTCTTTTCATCAAAAATAAACTATTTGTAAAACTACAAACTAAAGAAAAGATAATAATCAAATCAAATATGGGCACAAGACAAAAATAGGAAACTCATAGAACAGCCCAAGTGACCAAGAAGAATATAAAAATGTTGCTGGATTTGGGGTTCTGAAGGTTCTTTCCAGGTTCTTGGTGTCCTGAACAAAGAACTGGATGAAAAGGTAGCAAGGACTCACTTTTACTGGCGCTGGAAAAGAAATTTGCGGCACGGTGTGAGAGCAGGCGGCGACAGCGACAGGGCGCCAGTGTACACAGAATTCCTAGACTGCTTCTCCCCACGCGAGCGAGGCCTTCGGCCGACTGTCCAGTCAGTCGGGAACTCGCTTGGCCTGACGTCAGGTTTAATGTCCTGTCAAAGGCCCGTGTGGCTCCAGGCTCAGCGCTCGCGGGCTGCGGAGACATCCAGACTCCGTGTCCCACACGTGGGCCCAGGGTGGGCCCAGGCTCTCCCCGACTGGCAGGCTTTCCACGGCGCTTTAACCAGCTCACCCCACCCTGATCTCCCTCCCAAAACTATGGTCAGTGCCACCAGTTACAGGGAAAAGTAGATGATTCTAGTTTTCTCCATCAGTTTGACTAAAATTTAAAAGATTAATAACAGCAAGTCTGGCAAAGATGTGGAAAAATAAGTACTGTAAAACCTTGGGTTGTGAGCACAGGTTGATCCGGAAACATGCTTGCAATCCAAAGCACTGTAGCTCAAAGGGAATTTTCCCACAGGAAACAATGGAAACTCAGATGATTCATTCCATAGCCCAAAACCATGCATATAAAAATGATTGCAATGCTCTACTATGATACAAAATAATAAAGAAAATACAAAATATACAGAAAAAATCTGCACTTGCCTTTGAAACCCTTCATGGCTGGTATGAGGGACACGAGAGAGACCAGGGTTACTTACTGTGGAGGAAGACTTCCACCCTCACTAACACAATCGCTGCTGTCTACTGACGTGAAGGAATCTTCTTTCCGTGTAGCTTTAACGAGGAACCTGTCGGATGACACTTGCTTTTGCCTCCTCTGAGGACTTGGGGGAAATGTGACGCTGCCTGCTCACACTGCGGCAGCTTTATTCGCATGTGCCTTTCTGCAAAATTATGCACTGGTCCCAATACTTTACACGTCTCTAATCTTATTTGAAGTGAGGGATTCCTCCGCTTCTTTCTCCTCCTTTGCAGAGATCTCCTCCGTAACCTCTTACTGTCGGGAGGTGATATGCACAATCCCACAGTGAGAGAGAGACGGACAGACAGAGACAGGGACAGACAGAGGGAGAGCCATGGCTCGGTTGCGATCACGTAACGTTTGGCATCATGTACTGCTTGTATTGCAAGACATTGTTTATCAAGTTAAAATTTATTAGAAATGTTCGCTTGTCTTGCAGAACACTCACAGAACAAAGTTTTACTGTGCTCTCATTATTCACTGGTGGAGTGAAACTGGGAACACTCAAGAAAGGAAGTTGTCGGGATCTCTTGGCATTTTAAGTACGTGCCACACTCTTACATCCATATGCTGTTACTGTATACATGTTGGCAAAGAGACGTTCGCTTCAGAATTCTAACGGCCGAAGAAAAAATAGGCAGGGAAATGGTTCAATGGATATCATATACACTCCTGTGTGTTCATGCTATGCAGCATAGA
Organism: Hystrix cristata; assembly: GCA_004026905.1. Taxonomy (NCBI): domain Eukaryota; kingdom Metazoa; phylum Chordata; class Mammalia; order Rodentia; family Hystricidae; genus Hystrix; species Hystrix cristata. Next base: position 25,563 of record PVJO010014480.1, on the reverse strand, counting down.
AAGGAAATTAGATATAGGACATAAAATTGAATTTTAAAAAGCAAGTTGCAGAACAAGTGTTGTGATTAAATTTGTATTGAAATTCGCAAAATAACTTTATTTTCCCATTTTTAAATGAATGCGGAAAAGATGCAGATGACGTGGGTGTCAGCGGGTGGCTCTGATTTACCAGCCCGGAGGGGTAAGAGCGGCATCTCTACTGCTTCTGTCCCTGTTGAATCTTCAAGGTGACCTGAGTTAGGGTTGCTTTTGTAATTAGAAATGCTTTCTGTGGGTTACAGGAAAAGAGAGTGGGGTTGAACAACTCTTTCACATTCCCCAGGAGAAGGTATTTCTACGATTCTCCTCATCTGTCCTCCGTGCCCCATTCACTCCTGCTAAACAGCCCAGAGCATCCGTGTGAACGGAATTTACCAGCCTTTCTTGACTGATCCCAAATCTGTGTCCTTTCCTGTAGTGTGGCTTTTAATCCACTGCTCCTGTTAGGATTGCTGGGCCCTTTCTTCTCTCCTAAAACAACAGTTTCGAGGATGCAGGATCTGAGTCATGTTCTCTACCAGGGGCCTGGTCCAGGGATGAAGAGACGAGGGAGTCATGATGTGCACTGCTCCTCTCAGTAAAGCTTAATCAGAGATGGCTCCCATCATCTTTCCAGACTCCCAGCAAGATTTCTGACTCAAATCTTGCTTTTCTTCTTGCCTTCCAAACTCACTTACCCTTTGAAACTCTCTTCAGACATGAGGGCTCACTGGACCCTTTCCTGATCCTTACCTTCTTCCGGATCTCCCTGGTTCTGTCCTGGATCCTGCAGAAGTCGAGAGAGGGATGGGGATGGAGAGCCAGCGGGGAAGGCTGGAAAGACAGCGAAACTGCGTGAGTCCTTGGAATTCCCACATCTGTCACAGTGCCCATAACATGGCACATGTTTGGTGAGTGAGCCGTGGCAGATGACAATAGCGACAAGGAGATGTTGCCAAAGTCATCACAGGCTGCAGTTTCCCAAGACTGCTCCCTGATCCTCGACTCCCAAAGCCTACATCCTGTGGTTCTGCACGGGTGATACAAATGTCATAAGTCCATGGACTAGGACTCATCTTATAGAAAAACCACCAGATCCTTCTGAAATCCCGCAACGTTCAGGCTCTGCACAGCTCATGCTGGAAGTGTCGTGCTCACACGGCAGGCTCCGAGCCGCCTCTCCACTCTCTGTGCACCTTGCCCGCAGAGCCACTCAGTCTCCACACCCTCCTGGGTCACCCAGAACAACACGCAGGAGCCTCTGTCGGGGGCTGTGGGGATGCTGCTGCAGCCAGACCACCCGTGAGAGCTGCCACTCTACTCGGATTCCTGCATCACAGCAGCACAGAAGAGAAAACCGAAGGAGAGGCAGACAGATCTGAAAGAGGAGTCAAGGACCAAGGGTGGAAATGGAGTTGCTAGAGTTCGTGGGCATTTGTATTTGTGCTCCTTCCCACAGCCTCGCGTACATCACTGTTCCGGGGTTCTGCAGGGATCGCAGCACAGGACACCGCTGTCCACGATGACGTCCCAGGAAAACCAGGACTCCACTTCCGCAGGTCAGCACCGTGGTGAGAGACTTCCACCTGCGTGTCTGAGCAGCTGTTGTGAAAACCTCCCTCGGAAAGAGGTTCAAACTGACGGGTCAGGCACTGGTGGTCATGGATGGTAGCTGGTCCCTGGACAGCAGAGGGAGGGCTGTGCCAGCTGGGGGCACCTGAGCGGAGATGATGGAAACGAGGGGGACAATGAGTAGGCTGTGGGCAGGTGTGGGCTCCATCCGGAAGGCTCCCAGCACTGGTGGAGTTTACGGGAGTCATCAGACGGGTCCTGCTGCCGAATGTCCCTGGAAAGGGGAAGAACCTTCCTTGTGTTCGGAAGATGGAGGAGCAGGAGCTGGAATCTGCAGAGTACAGCACGACCTTGGCGTTCCCAGCTGTCACTGGGAAGGGCCTCAAATTTCAATCAGGACCCAGGGGACAGGGAGGCTGTCCCCAAACACGTGCTGTCACGACCATCTCTTGACGACACTGTGACACAGCCAGAGAGAACTCCACCGAAAACTGGCCCAAAGCCCCTTCTAAACAGGGCTGGTGCACGTGGGCTCAAGTGTGTCTCCAGAACGATGCCATGGCGCCCGAGCCGAGTCCCCTGAGCAGGGCCATCCCGGCGTCCTGGCCCTCCGAGCCCACAGCCAGCTTGTTCTCCGCCACGGCGCCCACTGGGAGCAGAGCTTTCCCCTGCAGGGGCACCCAGTCCCTGCGTTGTGTGGAGGGCAGGGCACCCCCGTTCCTGCCCCTTCCTGCTGGCCGTGGAGCTTGGCGACTCCTGCACTTAGAAATCCAAGATGAATGGATTCTGGACAGCAAGACAGGGCCTCTGCCTCTCCGGCCCCCTTTCGATGGGTTTTTAAATAGTTTTCTGCATGAAAAGCTCTCAAACCACCCGAGGCCACGTTATTCTCAGACTGCTCCGGGCTCTTGCAGCTGGAGCAAAGAGTCCCAAGCCAACGCAGGAACCTCACAAGAACCTCGCATCTGGGCTGCCTCTGTCCTCTGCCCCACAGTCCTGGTGGCCTCATCCATCAGGAAACTGAGGCCCAGGTCACTGAGCCCTGGGCTGGACTTGGGGTTTAGCCCCCAGAAACAATTCTGTCTCCATGTGCGACTGTCCCCACGCCCAGGGCCAGTGCTGTGGGACTCTTGTGCAGAAAGAGCACCCCAACCGAGACACAGGTGAGACCGTTCCCTTCCTCACCTTCCCCAGTGAGCCGTCCCATCCGTCCCTCGGACATCAGGGAGACCAGGACAGCAGCGCCCGGCTCCTCAGGACTTCATGTGCTTCCTGATGGCAAGGAAGAAACAGAGGCAGTGTGGGGAGTAACTGTCATTTGGGCCACCAGCAGTGTCAGGAGCTGACTCCGAGTCACCCAGGTTGCCCCAGGTTGCACAGCTTGGTGCAGAAAAGAGCAGGACAGAAAGCAGCACGGACCTCCTGCTGTGACACCCCTGTGGGCGGCTGCCCGGGCCCCTCGGCAGCCGGCTGTGGCCGCCACGGAGGTCGCACGGTAGATGGCTACGCCGCCACCCTGCCCAAGTCCGGCGCCAGGTGCCTGCAGGGTTGCTGCCACCCAGCAATGTGGGGAGAAGCCGCTCTGCGCCTCCCCAGCCTCCGGCCCCCTAGGGCACCCCGCGGCTGCTGGAAGTCACCCTGAACTCTGCTCCACATTTGTATTAGGAAGCAGGGCCCTGGGTGAGAGCCCTCCTAAGGACCTCGTCTAAACTTGCTACCCCTGGAGGGGTCCCATCTCGACAGATGGTCTCATTCTAAGCACCAAGAGGTGGGATTTCAACATAGGAAACTGGGGGACACGATTCAACCCATAACACAGTCAAACCATTCCAAACAGAGACCAAGGTTCAGTGGTCTAATGTATATACTCATGGGGAGAAATTTTTTAAAATAGCAAGAGCAGTACAGTGAGACTTTTCTACTTGTCCAACTGCTGAGGAATTAACATAAAGAGCTAATTGAGACAAAACGCATACTGGTGAAAAATACAGATTAACCGAGCTCAAACACAATACCCTTTAACCTAACTAGTAACTATTTTGAGGACAGAAAAAACAGTTTTTGGTCCTTTGCATCTCTCTTGTCTCTGAAAAAGATGTAATGTGTCATCCATGATGCAAGAATGCTTTGCTGGTGGGAGGATTTTAAATGAATGCTTCAAAGAAAGAAAACCTAGCGCTTGGAACCTCATTTCCTTCTTTATAAGAGGAGAGCCAAGGGTTCAAGGTTTCTAAAATCTGTCTACGGAGAACAAGAGCTCGGGCCCTGCTCTACCCAGGCGGGGATCGCTCTTCCCGCCGTGCCTGCCCAGCACCATGCACACATAGTGGACCACACGCAGGGAAACCTGCTCTCCTGACGTCTAACATCAGCAACGTTTTACCAGCTAAAATCAGACAAGTGACCAGTCCCGGGACAAACACTGGGAAATTCTCCTTATCTGAGGTACCTAAAATAACCAAAAGGACAGCAGTAGCTCCTAATGGCATGCTGTTTGTCCAAGTCCTTTTGAATTTAGTGCCCATTTCTCTTTTTCTGTGTGCTAGAACAACTTGAATAAACTAAAAATTGTTTGGTCCTTGAGTCATGGTCACATCATCTAGAAAACCATGCTGGTTGTGAGAAAGGTTTGACCCTATTAACTGCTCCAATATTCACTGGTCATTTCAAGTTCTGTATTTCTTTTGCACACAATATAAATTGTTTTTCCAGAGTTTGACAACTTCATGTAATTTTTCAAAATTATTACAACTTTATTTTAGATATTGTATCTATTTTTCCTTTGTTATATTTTATCTTGTTCAGTTTTTCCAGATGTCTGTCTACATCTACAACTTCAGGTCTTTCAAAGAACTAGTTTTTGGATTTATTAATCTTCTGTACAGCTTATTGTTATTATTCTTAGTTCACAGATTTCTGGAAGTTTCAATTTTATTTCCTTATTTCCAATTTCTTTCTGTTCTGTGACTTTCTTCTAACTTATCAGATGGACGTTTAACTCGTTGTTATACATCCAACATCATTACTATCTAGCGCATTGCCAATTCTAAGTAATATTCAGTTTTCATTCATTATTTTCTCTGATACTCAAGGTTATTTTGTAAAACGTGACTTAGAAACACATGAGCATGAGCATTGGAAGCTGTCTTTAACACGATTTCTGACTCCATCGCACTGTAACCGCACAAGCACTCTGCACTGAGCTGACCCAGGAGGGACGGACGCAGGGGTCTTACGGGCTACTTGACTGCTGCGGTGTCCTCCCGGGGCTCTGCTGAGACGCTGCTGCTGCCCTACAGACACTGGCCAAATCGAATCTGTCTCCACAGTGCAGAGTCTCAGTGTTGGCACAAAACAGAAAGTGTCCTCTTCATACGGACACCTGCAGCTCAAATCCCCACCGCCCACCGCTACCCCTCTCTACCTGTCTGAAACCCGGGCCCGCTTCCGTCGCTGCTCGCGACTCTCTCGCAAGGCCCAGTCCCCAGTTGGTATGCGTCAGTGGAGCTGGGACGACCCATTCTGTGCCCCGTAATGTTACCCTCAGTTCCTGGGACACCCAGTAAACACTGCAGGATGAATAACTGGAAGGGAAGCTGCCCTGACGTTTCCAGAGTCACGTTTCATCCTCTGCTTACCAGGAACTGGTACACTGCAGATGTGCATAGTGATAACACGTGTCATGGGGGATTAGTACCTGTACATGACATATCCTGTTGCTCACTGCTGGTGGGAGTGTAGACTGGCGCAGCCACTGTGGAAATCAGTGCGGAGATTCCTCAGGGAACTAGGACTAGAGGTTCCTTTCGACCCAGCTATCCCTCTGCTTGGTATCTTCCCAAAAAAATTAAAAGCATCATACCACAGTGATACGTGCACACCCACGTTTATAGCAGCACAGTTTGTAATAGCTGAATCTTGGAAACAGCCCAGATGCCCGTCAACTGAGGAATGGATAAAGAAAATGTGGTTTTTTTATACAACGGAGTACTACTCTGCCATAAAGAATGATAAGCTTGAGATATTTCTAGGTAAATGGATGCATCTTGAGACCTACTCTTAAGTGAAATAAATCGGACACACATATCTAAATACCGCATTATTTCTCTGGTGTGAGAAACATCCTAAATTTTTAAAAGATTAATCCTTTTCCAATAATTTCTCTGAAACATCATAAAAGTCACATTTAAAAGAAAATAAATTACAAGATCTCTAGTTTATAGAATAATAGGGATTTCCTTTCAGAAATCATCCCAAAACAAGTAATAAAAGAAACAGAGGAAACATAGTCACTAATGAAACGAGATGAAAAGTCAACTCAAAGGAGAGAACAGGTGAAAGGTCTCCCAGGCCCGAGTCGAAGGAGCACAGTCCCCCGTCTTTCCAGACGCCGACGGGGAGAGAGACAACCCACGGAGGGCCTGGCGTCGCACCACAGGATAAAATATCTGGGGGCGCTAGGCCATCCCTGCAGAATGTTTCTAAAATGCCGTCTTCACGATATGGAGAAGAAAGTGGATTCTCTTACCACCTTGACTAGTAATGAAGAGATAGCAAAATGAGGATATTTTCAGACAAACAAAAGCTAAAAAGAGTTTGATAACAAAATATTAAAAGGATCCCTAAACCACGCTTCAGAAAAAAAAAAAAACAATTAAATCCTAAAGGAAGAACTAAAATGGGCAAGGGATGGTGAAGAGACCACGTGGCAAATGTGTGTCAGTGTGACCACAGTGTGCAGAGCAGCAGTGCGTGGACCACGGACTCAAGGGACAACAGAGAAAGAAGCTGTCGCCGGGACACGCGTGACCTTCCTTCCCCAGGGAGCAGCATGCCCGCGAAGTCACCCTCTGGCCGAAGGCCGCCACGCAGACACCAGAGGACAGTGCAGGGCTGCTTACTGTGGCTTTTCTAACCACCACCGCTGATCAGTAACCACCCAAGTGGGAGGAGGGTAACTTACAGGCTAAATTCCCAGTACGAAACTCTGTCTCCTTTTAGATAAAGAAATGGGGGTGGAGACAGTGAGATCTCCAGCCAACATCCCCACACTGACATCAGGAAATCACTGCCAGAAATACATACTTGAATTGCAGGATATCACTTGCAGCAATGGCTTTCATAAGATTTTATAGTCATAGAAAAAGGTTAGAGGAAAGCTAGTAGATATCCTGTAATCTATAGCTTTTATTTTTTAATTTATTGAGACAGAATGAAGTGTAAAAGCAAATAAAACAATTTTGGCATAAGCATGAAGCCACCAACATTTTATTAAGTCAGGATTTTTAAAATAATCACTACACCTTTAATTTGAAAAAGATCGAAAAATCAGATAATTTTTGTCTTTTTGAGATGGAGTCTTGCTATGTAGCCCAGGCTGCTCTCAAAGTCATGGGGATCCTCCTACCTCAGCCTCTTGAGTGCTGGAATTACAAGTGTGTGCCACCATGCCCAGCTCAAATATTCTTCAAATAAAAAATTTTCCAGTGTCTTTAATTTTTCACTTTCCACCATGAAAATCTCATCATTGATATCACTACTCTATCATCTGTATTTTAGAACCATTAAATTAGGTCAGACTCATCTTCAACAAAGTGACCTCACCCTGGAGAGACCAGGTGGCTTCCCCAGAGCCGTCAGAGAGCTGGTATGGGCCGGTGTGTGCTCCTGGGCCAGCTGGCGTTGTATGTCGGAGGAACAGCAGGGAAGGCCTCTCGCACAGACTACATTTGTCCTCTGTGTGTCTTGTCTGTCTGTCGTTCTGTGTCTGGGTGATCTTGGTTCCTCATCTAAATGGTGAGACGGTAACACAGCAACCTGCTGGCCTCCTGCCACTGTCTGGTGCCCGGCGACCTAACTTACAACTCCACCACCTTCCTCAGTGTTGACGATGACTCGGAGCCACAGTCTGTTCACACTCTCACTGGAAAAGGACGTTCTGCCATTCTGACTTTCACAAAACACTGTAAAGGTACACTGCTAAATTCAAAATACAAACCGCTATCTTCTTTTAGATCGGGGGGGCAGCCAGCTGTATGTGGTATAAAATGTGCAAACAATTCTTGCACCAAGAGCTAGGACGTGAGTTGCCCTCTGAATTACGATCGTACCGTTTTGCTCGTCAGCAAGGAGTAAGAACAAGCCTCCTTTGCCGCCTGCTCATCGGATCACTGTTGCCAGTATCCCTATTCGCACAAAGCGGAGAATTAATAGTGCGCTGAAAGTAGCTTTGTGCTTCAGCTGTCCCTCGGACTGCCCCCAGCTGAGCCAGGAATCATCGCTATGGGCGAGGGATCCAACATACTAATTTAAATCCCTGATGCCAAAGTGCCTGACGAAAGGACGGCCCACCAAAAGAATGACTGTGAGCAAGAGAGCATAATCGTTTTCTAGAAAGCAACCTGAGGATATGAGTCTCAGTCCCTACAACGCTGCTTTCCCACATAACTTACATGGAATCGTCGCAGCGATTTTAGCCCACAGTGTAATTCAATTCTTCTGAGTAATGATTATCACCACTGAGTGGCAGACACTAAGTCCTTGTTATTGTGTACGTCCTGTCACAACTATGGGGGGCTGAGAGAGGCTTAAGACTCTCCTTCTAACTAAAGCCTCTGATCTGCACACTCTGAATAGTGGTAACTTGCAGACTCGCGCAGCCCCCTGTGCCTAACTGCACACACGCCACACACACCTTCAGACAAGAAAGAAATTTAGCTGACTGTCTTAGAAAGCTTAAGCCCTTACACAAAGTTTATGCCTCTTTACAAGGTGACCCTAAGTGAGCACTGGGCAGGGAGCATGCTCCCAGGGACTTGAGTCCTCGCAGGAGGTGGGCTTGGGGACAATCACGCGCATGGCAGTGAGGAAAGCACCTCGGGCCAGGCAGCTGGAGTCTGCCTTCTCTTTGGGAAAAGGAGCAGAGGCTGGGAAGACAGCGGTGGGTGCCGCAGTCTCCTCATTTTGTCTAGCCCACCTCCCAGCAGAGGGCAGCGCCGGAGCCCAGGTAGAGGGTTGAGATGGCGGCAAACGAAGCGCTGTGGGCCTTGCGTTGAAGACAAGTGGTCCCCTCTGCGACTCGCCCTCCGCTCGGCGAGCTGTGCTTGGGCTCTCTCTGCACACAGCCTCCACGCACGCCCGCCGGGCCTGTGTCCGCGGGTGAGAAGGACCGAGCGGCCTCGGCCTCGGCCTGTTACAGCCTCCAGTACACAGAAACGCTGCATTTCAGAGCCCCACAAAGGTAACAATAGTGATTTCATGAAATTCCCTCTCTAATCAAGAGACCACGTCGGGTGAGGACAGGAGACAGGAAAGCTGGCAGCTCTTTCCCCAAACCACCTGAACCTCCCTCCTCCCTCCTCCCAAACTGGACATGTGGCAAACATAAAGGGGGAAAGACTCCAGGATCCTTCTGGTGCTTGCTGCTGTATTCCAGGCTTCTGCACCGCCTGCACGTGGGACCCGGGCTGGGCGCCGGGCGGGCCCGTACACTGAGCAGCACTGCACTGTATTTCATGCTAAACGTGAGGGTAGAAATGCACAGTTCCTGTTTAAATTCTTCGCAGAGCCTGACCGGTACTTGGCGAACCTACAAGAAACTCATTCATTGTTAACAAATTAAAGCAGGTAAGACGATGCTGGGGGAACACGTGAGAACAGTGTTTGGAGCACACAGGTCAGGAGGAAACGCAGCACAGCTGCAGACGGGACAGATGGACAGACAGACAGCAGTCACGGCAGGGAGAGCACGCTCATGACAGGGAGGGCGCATCTCCACCCACGAGCACACACGTGGAAGAGGCGGTCAGGGAAGGGCTCATCCTCGGCCCCGCAGGCCGCCACCAAGGAGCAGGGAGGCCGAGCTAGCTGGCCCTCCTCCCGCCTCTCTGGCCACCTCAGCTGGCCGTCAGCTCCGGCCGGAGCTTGTACTCTCACACCAGTCTTGGTTTTGTCCAAAGCGCTCCTTGTCCCACGGCTCTGTCATCTGTCCTCTTATTCTCTGGCCCCTTCAGCCTCTGAATTTTATGATTTTTGTCCCAATCTAAATTCTAGTTTTATTTTATTCTGCCTACATAAGGAGAAAGAAAGCAAGAAAGGAGAAACAATAGGGAAAATGTAAGTTAAACAAATTGCTAAGCTCTGATCTCAAAACTTTTTAACAACTAAAAATTAAACCTACGACTTCCAGGTAAATAAGGTCAGAAATGAAAGAGAAGACATTACAAATAATAGCACAGAAATAGAGTCCTGAGCCATGATGAGCAATCATGTACCAACGCACTGGATAACCCAGAAGAAATTCCTCGATACACCCTACAAAGATTGAATCATAAAAAAATAGAAAACCTGACTGGTAATAAAATGTTTACCACCAAGGAGAAGACCAGGACCCCAAAGCTTCACTGCCGAGTTACAGCAGTCATTAAAAAAGAACGACACTCACGCTTGTCAGCCTCTTCCGAAAACCCTAGTGCAGAGAATTCCTCAAAAGTCCTTTTATGAGGCCAGCGTCACCCTGACACCAGGCCGGGAAGGACACCAGCAGAGCAGGGAGCACAGACCCTGATGGACGCAGACACACAACCCTCAAGGAAGAGGTGCTGGCGCACCACACGGACTCGCTCTCCACTGTCAGGAGGGATTCGTCTGGGAGCCAAGGCCTGCTCGGCACATACACACTCAAGAGGACGCGGGGTAAAACCGCACGGCCGTCTCAGCACGTGCACAGGAGGTAGCTGATGAAACTCACCACCCTTCCTGCTTAGAAATAATTGTCTCCCCGATCAGCTATGAGGAAGTTTTACCTCAAGACAGCCCACAGCTAACGTCGGTCTCAGGGGTGGAAAGGAGGAAGCTTCCCTCTCAGATCGGGGCCAAGAAGAGGCATCCTGTGGTCACTTCCTCCCGGTGCAGACCGGACTCTGTGATGTCCGATCTCTTCAGTGTGGACTGCAGCTCCGGCCGGGCCAACACAGCGAGGGAGAGAAAGAAGAGGCGTCCACCTGAAAAGAAGGGAGACATCATCTCCATCTGCTGAAGCATCCTAGACAAAACCCAAAGACGCCACCAAAAACCGTCGGAGATGATAAATGAACTCCGAAATCACAACATCCAAAGTCAGCATACAGACGTCAGCAGCATTTCTGCACCCTAACAAGGAGCTATCCGAAAAGGAAATTAAGAAGCTCATGTCATATGTAAGAGTAACAAGAAGTTAAATACTTAGGGACAAATTCATACCAAGAAAAAGGTAAAAAGAACTGTGTACCAAAATTTCCACAGCACTGATAGAAGTCACAGATGACACAAGTGGATTCGCAGACTAGAAGAAGTGCAAACACTGCAAAACTCTTCACGCTATGAGCATGATCTACAGATGCAGTGTCCTTCATATCAAAAGTCCAATGTCATTTTTCACAGAAAGAGAAAACATAATTCTTAAATTTCTACGTGACCACAAAAGACCACAAGTAGAAAAAAAATTGAGCAAAATTAACAAATTTGAAAGTATCATACACTGTGATTTCAAAATATAAGGATACTGTAACAGAACAGCATGGTACTAGCTTTAAAAAGACATATTAATCAACAGGACAGCCAAGCAAACCCAGAAATCGACCCGTGAATTTATGGTCAACTGACTTTTGGCAAAGGCATCAAAACACACAACAGGGACGCACAGTCTCTTCAATAAACACAGATGGGAAAAGTGGACACCACATGCCAGGATGTGGCCGGACTCTTGTCTCACATGAGACACAATAACCAGCTCAGAACTGTTTGATTATCAAACACGAGCCGAGCATGGTGACACACGCCCGTTATCCCAGCACTCAGGAGGCTGAGGCAGGAGGATTGTCATGACTTCAAGGCCAGCCTTGGCTACATAGTGAGACACTATCTCAAAAAAAAAAAAAAAAAATTAAAAAAACATACAGGACGAATGTCTTGGCCTGGTCTGACACCGTTTTGGGGAGATATGACCCCACAACAGAGGCCACCAGGAACACCCGGAACACTGACCTTTGTTGGTGAGCATGTAAATTAGCGTGGCCACTATGGAAAGTGGCAGGAAAGCGACTCGCAGAATCACACACAGGAGCTCCACATGGTCTGTCATCCCAGCACTAAGTGTACATCCACAGCAAGGAGACCAGCGTGTCAGAGGCACGTTCGCTGTGGCACACTCAGGCCCACGTGTGCACAGCTCACGAGTGCATGAAGGAAAAGTGGCGCACATGCGACAGAGCACTCGTCCCCCTCAAGGGGGCTTATCTCCAGGGACAACCTGAGCGAATCCAGGAATGTCGTGCTAAGTGGACTGAGCCAGGCACAGAAGAGCAAATGCCGCAAGATCACGCCACATGAGAGGACGGCAGCCGGGCTCAGCAGCGGGGCGCAGCCTGACGCTACTTGGGGCTGCAGGCGGGGCGGGCAGGAGCGGGGAGCCTTTGATCCGAGGGTGCAGACTTTCAGAGAGAAGGGAAGGATGCCCCTTGAGACCTCCTGCCCCGCCTGGTGACGATGCTCTATAAGAATGTGCGGCTGGTTCAGAATAACTAAGAGAGTAAATTCTAAACCCCTCATCACAACGTCTCGCAGGCAAGTGAGGTGATGGGTGTATTAATGAGCTTGACTCACTCATTCCATACTGTACACACATATCAAAACACTCCTTGCTCCCCAGAAATGTAAGCAATTACAATTTGTCAATCAAAACTTGTAAAGTGACAGATTCGACCCAGGGCTTCCAGGGTGCCGAAGACAAAGGCAGCCACAAGGAGCCCAAGAAAGGGAGAACAAACCCGCAGGACAGCCACACAGTCAGCATAATGTCGAGACAGAAAGCGGATGCTGATTAACGAAGAGGAGAAAAATTCCCAGGCCCAGCACACAGTCCGAAGGGTCCCTGCTGCCTTCTGCCTTGTTGAGAGGACGGCTCGCCGATGACCGCACGTCCACACGCGAGGGCCAGCGGGCGCGACGGGCAGGAAGCCCCGGCACTGGGGGACAGCAATGCACGTGCACACTCGACAGGCTCAGTCTGTGTGGGATGACTGCTAAATACGTGTCGCCTACATGAAACCAGGTTTGAGGAAATGGAAAGAAATTAGCCTGTTACCACAGTGATTACAGCGTTTTTATAGAGATATAAAATTTCCAGTTAGCCTAATGAATTGAATACACCCAATAAAACCCACTAACGATCTTCTTGTGCACAGACACACAAATCTGTGCACGCACGCACGTGTGTTAGCATTCATACGTGCATTTCCTAGCTATGCCTGCTGATGGGGCCCAGAAACAAAGATACCTCAAAAGCAATGAGCAATCTCTGTCCCGGACAGTGGGTTATAAACGCCTTTTCCATCCAAAGCCATCAGAAGTCCTAAACAGCTGAACCCATATGCAAGGCTGAAAACATAGAAAACAAACCTGAAAGATCCGGCAGTGCCAGAAAGTAGACATTCTCAAAAATCGATAGGCCATTTTTGCAGGAAACAGGATCTAACCTGAAGAAGCTCCTATTGGCAATTTTGGGACAATTTTAGCACTAAAATAAGTATCAATTTTGAATCATGGCCTACAGAATAAAGCAAATACCCCAGAACCCATACCAACATAAACAGATGAGTACGTGGGGCGGAGGAGCACGGAGCCCGTCAGAAGGGTTTCAAGGATGAGGGGTGATGGAATTAGAAACCGCTGCGGGTCTGGCCGGACAGAGACTGCTGCAGACAGAACAGGAGGGTGCAGAGGGGGCGGCACCCAAACCATCTCAGACTCTCTCCAAGACCCTCACTAACCGCATAAGACAAAGCAGTCAGCCTCTCAGGCAGGGAGCTCGGGACATCCCTCACAGGTGGTCGAGCTGGCATCACAGAGAGGACCAGCCACCGTCACCCGCCTGTCCCGAAACGCACAGGAAGGCTGCACCTCACTTCTGCGGCCTTTTTGTCAAAAATGTATAACCACAATCTAATCATGAGAAGATACTGGGAAACCCAATTTGGGGAACAGTCTCCAAAATAACCAGTACTCTTCAGACGGGTCAAGATCATAAACTATTTAAAAAGGAGGAAGAAGGGGAAGAGGAGGATGAGGAGGAATGGGCGGGGAGAGGGAGGGGGAGGAAGACTCTGAGGAGCTGTCTGGGAACCCAACCACTGAACACCATGTGGGACTGTGAGTTGGCTCCTGAACCCATCCAGGGCCTTAGTAAGAAAACTGGCAAAACTGGAAGGTCCGCGGGCCAGTGAAGTGTTCCATCAGCGTGAAGGACTTGGATTTGACCTCTGTACGTGTGTGTGCAAGATGCTGACACAGGACAAGATCAGTAAAACATTTGTGGGAACTCAGTCAGTATTGGCAATTTCACTGAAGTAATTTTAGAATTAGTTCAAAATAGTTTAATCAGAGGAAAAAAATTGCAGCCTAACATGAAACTTCTGCTCTATTAAAAATTACCAAATGGGCCTCAGTTATTAATTTTCTAACAAATATTTTGGGTGCTTACTATTTGCCAGACGTTGTCTGAGGAGAGGAATGGGCCTTGAACAAGACCCAGCCGTGTCTTCTCAGTGCGCTCGGGCTCTTCTGGCTGAACGGCAGAGGGGAGGGAGGGGAGAAGAGAGAAGGGTGACTCCCTCGAAGTTGGAGCATTCCTACTTTCTAGGCTAAAGAAGAAGGAAGTAGACAGCTGGGGTTGATCATCCGGCCCCTCTATTCCTGCCCTCCCCAGAGCTGAGAAACAGATGTCAAAAGAAAAGGGAACCCGCTCCCCATGCCTTGGAGGCACAGGAGCTCCCCAACACACCCGGCAGCCAGGGACGCGGTGCTGCCCGCCGGGCGGCACTTTCCCAGCATGACTGGCTGCAAAGGACCATCACCAAGGTTCCAAACAACAGTGACTCACACCCTGTGAACTCCGGATTTTGTGTTTTTCTCTCTAATTTGGCCTCCTGGCCTCATCAGGAGTGTGGCTATCGGCTGCAGGCCTTCCCTGACAGCCCTGGGGACTCAGCCCTGGCTGGCTCGGCGTCCCTCTCAGGAAACTCAATCCCGGCACGGCGGCACTGCCCGTGAGTGTGCCCTGAGCCCGGGCGACCCTCCCACAAGCACGCAGTGCACACAGCAGACACCCACCCCGGACTCGAGTCTGACTAGCAGGACAGAAGTGAGTTCCAGGGTGTCAGTCAGCTGGGCACAGAGGCGCCGCTCAGACGCACGGGGTGAGAGGTGGTTTAGTACTCACAGGCCCAGGGAGAAGAGGGCAGGAGGGCCACAGGGCGAGAGGAGGAGCAGCCATCTGGGAAGAAAGAGGGCTCAGGCCCACAAACATGGGTCCACGGAGCTACGCAGTGGCAGAGGTGTGGGCGGTCTGACTGGGCCTGTGTCCCTGGGGCCGCAGGAAACGGAAGGGGTCGCAGGAAACAGAAGTACTTGACGGACAGCAAGACCGACCGGGTCAGGGAACTAGAGGAGACAGAGGACCGGGCACTGTCTGAGGACCTGAGCTCTGCTTTGGGGACAAGGGTTGAACTTCTGTCCCAGTCGGACGCCAAGGCAACATAAAGCCTGAGGCTTCGCTACAGTTCTTGGCGTGGGTGTGAGGACTTGGTGCTCTAGGTTCTTTCTTCTGTCTTGCTTTTCCATCAACAAAACTGTTTCTTCCCAAGTGAGAGAGTTAGCAACACTCCTGCCCAGGAACAGGGACCCCGTCTTGGAAGGTGGCCCACGGCATTTTCATACAAAGCGTCATCACCAAGGAACCTTTGGGACGTTACAGCAGACTGTGGTGAGAACAGATAACCTGCATGTTCGTCCACCACTCTGCGGACGCACCCCTGCCAGCTGACCCGCCATGTCCTGTGATGGCCTTATTTATGTGCCCGCCTTCCGTAGACCTGGACCCGCCTCCTCTTGATCCACCTTGATCCAGGGACAGTTCCGACACTTCATAAGTACTCAGCAGGCATCAGATAGCTCAGTGAATAAAGATGGCTTTAAGTGAGGGGACTGCTTTAGAGCCAAGATCTCAAAGCAGCAGTCCACAGACCACTGCCACCTGAGGCACATTTTCCGTCACTTAGCAACCAGGAAGGTTCACCCCCAAGACACAGACTTTCAGCTTTTCTTCATGTATGACCCCTGCTGCCCCCCTTCCCAACATGGCAGCAGTTGTCTGGAGGTGCATGAGTGACCCTGTTAGCACACGGTTTCCACCTGGCTCACTTCCTCCACTGACTGGATCCACCCGGCCCCAAAGATGCTATGAACCATGATTCTATGAACCTTGGCCGGCACAGTCCCTGCGTGGCGCCTGCTTTACCCACACATCCCCAGGCCTCCCCATACCTGTGACCCTGTGTCCCTTTCGGAAGCCCACACACAGGACTGGATGTGTCTCAAGCTCCAGGAGTTGAGTCTGACCACAGAACATAGCACCCTGTGGGCAAATGGTGGGGCTCACTTCTGTCCGTTCTGAATGTACAGTAACCCTCAGGGTCTGATAGACTTACACAGCATGCAACCCTTTGCTAATCTTACCCCTTCCAACAGAGGAGAAAATAGTTTCTTAGACCAAGTCTTCTCAGAAAGAGTCTGCTACTGAAGTAGCTAGCTACTTGGAAAAATAAGAAAAAATAGTGCATCTTAGATAATAATTATACCTGTCATTTGGTTCGTGTGTTATGCTTTTCAAAGATCTTTAAGTCACTATCTCACTTATCCTTCGTAGCAACTATGCAGTTCCCGAGTGGGTGCGATGCACTCCAAGCCCACTGACAGCCGAGTGGGCCCTCAGAAAGGCTATGGGGCTCACTGGGGACACAGACCTGAGGCTGGGAAGGCCCTTGGTGTCCCCGAGGTCACTTTCCCAGCGAGCTGCTCAGGCAGGGGAAGAGGTCAGTTCTGCTGGGACTTGGGGATTCCAGAAAGCCAGAGAGTTCTTTGTCCCCCTCGAGCAGGCAAAGCTTGAGGATGCCTTTCTGCTGTCAGACCCTCTGTTTATAAGGAACAGATCCAATTTCCCTCAAAAATGAAAAAATGCAAAAATTCATACCTAGAAGCGAGCATGTCGATCACCCTGCCATGAGTATGGAGCCAGACCAAATCAGAGAAATCATCTGGCTGGGGGAGAAAATACAAATGATAAACTTAAAAGTATCTCTTCATCCCCAGCCTGGGAGTCATCAAGCACAGATGGGCGAGTTTCCAGGAAGAAAATCTCCTCCTCCTCCCAAGCTGATGGACTTTTATGAAGGTTTTTCTCCAAGGACATTTTAAAGGCTTGAAGATAAATTGGTCATCTGTCTTTCCACAAATTCACAAGAACGTTCCAGATTTCAGGAAGCATACTGGCCCCCCAAAATGTGGTTATAGATCATGTATCCATTTGGACAGTGCAGAGCCCAGGTCATGAGTTTAATTTAAAATGTTTCTCCACCTTCACAAGGTCAGCGGGAACCACTGTGATGGAGGGACTCAGCGTGGCCCCAGCAGGGATTCACCCCATCTGTGACTTGGGGCAGCCACGTCTCGGGGTCTCCACCTGGGTTCCCATGTGCTTTGTCACAGGCCATGGTGAGGAGCCAACCAGCTGGGCCTCAGTGGTTCCAGGCACTGGGCATGTTCTGGGGTGGTCCCGGTTCTGCCCTCACGGATGCCCCACTTCCTGCGCTGGGACCCAGCTCTGACTGTGTACAGAGGCAGGGGCGGTGTTGAGCGGGCTCAGGTGCTGTCCTTGCACTGCTGCAATATTCTCGCCCCGCAGAGAATGGGGGAGGTGGGAAGGAGGCGGGCTGTAGGAGAGGTGGCTAACAAAGCCCTCTCCCAGGGACCCTCAGACCACAGACGCACCCTGAAGCAGACAGAGGCGGGAGAGCAGAGGCGGTGCTGGAGATGAAACAGTAAAACAAGGTGTACTCGCTGTGTCCCTGGAGCCCACCAGTCCTGCATCTGGGCCAGTTGGTGGCCCCAGAAAGATCCTGTGGGATCTCCTCCAGTGAGATGATACCCTGAAGCCTCCTGTTCAGAGCTGGTGTCTAACTGGGAAGCTTGTGGAGGGAAAACAAGGACCCCGTGAGGTCGCAGGGACAGGCTGTTTGAAGGAGTCCCAGGAGACCCAGGAGGACTCAGCAGGGTGGCGCCAGCGCTAATGGGTCACTTGTACTTCAGTTTTAAGAGAGTCCATTCTCCACTTTCCGATTATGTGTGTAGCTTCTCTATGCTGAGGGTGCTAACACAGAGAGCTCTAGCAGCTGATTCTAAGCTCCCAGCCACCCGTCACCTGGCTGTGCAGGGTGCCAGAGGCAGAGGAACCCCCACCTCTCTCACAGCCCAAGCCCATGCACCAGGCCCGCAGAGCCCGCCTCTCCGTCCTGCCCTCCCCACCCAGGGCATCGTCCCTCACAAGGCCACAGCCCACCCCGCTCAGCTTCTCTATCTTGGTGCCATGCCGCCGCCCAGTCTTCCTTCACCATCGCATCTCTCTTACCGCTGTAAACAAGGGGTGCAACTCCTTTCTCCCTAAAATCCTCTGCGGCACTGTGTCTCCAGGACAAATCTGCCCTGCCACATTCAGACTCTGATCCCCATTCTACCCACAAGTCTGGGTCTGGCTCCCTGCTCCTGTTCTCCGCGCCTACAGTGGAATCTCCCATACAACAGGCACATTTTCTTAGCTTAAGAAATGAGGAAAAACAAATGAGTGGCAGAAGAGATGAATGTATGAATTTCACAAGTCTCCATCTCCTTAGCTGTAAACCAGGGTAACCCTTGGGGCGTAACAGTGGGGATAAAAAACCCAACCATATTTTTCTACTGTAAATTTGCACCTTAGCATTGCAGTAACTGGCCAGCATCTCAGTAGCTGTGCCTGGGGATACAGGAAGCAATCTGTGTGTTTAAACCACCCGGTAAGACAAAATTGTGTTTATTATAACACCTCACAAGCTGAGCTGAAAACATTCATAGGTTTGCCATTCTTTTAGCACACCTCTATCTTGCTAAAATGGCAGGACAGTAAAAGACTTACAGATGTAAAAGTCTTGTGGAAGTGTGCGCTTCGGGTTTGTAGAACAACAATGACACTGAGGAGATTTGGTTTCCTTGAGAACTGCCCGAGGTCTGATGACTAAAGCACCCACCAAGAAAGAACAAGAACTGATAATCTGGCTGCTATGCACTCACTGCACAATTCGTGGATAATTGTCGAGAAATTCACGCACCATCTGAATACATGACTGTTGATGAACATCCAGCAGCATTTTGTGACTGCTGCAGCTTTAGGCTGTACATGCAAAAAAAAAAAAACCTTCAAAATATGGTAGAAAAATTTATGCTCTTGTAGATGTGCAGACATTATGCTTTCAGTTTAGAAGTTTATCCTGGAACTCAGCCACCAGGCCCTTGTGCATATAGTAATAAAACGAATAAGGTTGTGAAAAGACTTGTTGCTCCCATCATTCAAACTAATCAGAATGTGACATTTGACAATTGGTTTACCAGTTTCCAACTCATGTTACATTTGCTAACAGAGCACAAGTTGACCAGCACAGGAACTGTATGCAAGAACAAAGCTGAAATTCAAAACGAAATATTTGCAATTTCAAAACAGAGAATTGTATAGTACAATCTTTGGAGTTCAGAAAGATAAAACATTGGCCTCGTATATGGCAAAGAAAAACAGACTGATATGCTGATGTCGACATCTCAACACTGCACCATGATGGAAATACTGACAGGGAAACCTCCACAAAGCTGAAGCCTGAGATGCCAAGTTTCTACAACAAAACCAAAGACAGGTTTGATGTTGTTGAGGAATTGTGCAGTAACTGTGATGTCACTTAAAACACAAAATATTGGCCAGTGGTTGTGTTTTACTTGATCCTAAACATGTGGGATAAATAGTTCGATAGTTTACAAAGAAAATAACAAGTGCACAAGAAAACTACACCAAAAAATTGTGCAGCACACTGGAGAGCTGACAGGTGAAGAGTCAGGCGCAGCGTCAGAGACCCACTAGGACAACAGGAGAAATAAAAAGATGCCAACTCTGTCCTACAGAAAAGAACAGGAAAACAAAATGTACATGCTGTCAGTGTAAGCGAGACATGTGCCTGGAACATGCAGTCATCATGTGTGAAGACTGCCTTGGGGTTGACAGTTGGAGCAATGATTATTCCCGTGTAGACTTTTTTTTGTATTTTCTTTGTAGTTCACACAGGGATTTATTTCTGGTGTTATCTTCTAGATTTTGTAAGCAAGTACACAGCTGATGTGCAAGTGTTGATGTCTATTCTAAGTACTCATTACATATTTGATATTTTATCGATATCTTATTTTCCTGCTAAGTGCACATTGTGCAATGTAGTAGGAAGCTCCTGACGAACAAGGAAGACAAGTGAGGTGAGAAGATCGGCCCAGAACACAGAAAGGAAAGTGAGCACGCGTGCTGTCAGTGTAAGCGAGACGTGTGCACGGAACATGTGGGTGTCATGGGTGAAGATGGCCTTGGGGGTGACGATTGACACAAAGATTGTTTCTGTAGTAGACTTTTGTTTGTATTTACACTGTAGGTCACATGGGAATTCATTTCTGATATTATCTTTTAGTTTTCAGAAGTACACAACTGACATGAAAGTGTTGATGTTTACCCTAAATGTGTGATACGTATGAAAAATTTAGTACTTTATTTTACTGATATTTTATGTTTCTGTTCACTACACGTTGCATAATATAAGAACCTCCTGACAAAACAGCAAGACTAGCGAGACGTCGACCTTGTCCTACAAAAAGGCAGGAAAGCAGAACACACTTGCTGTCAGTGTGAGCAACACGTGTGTGTGAAATGTGCTGTTGTCACGTGTGAAGATGGCCGTAGGTGTGATAATTGGAGTAAAGATTATTTTTGCTGTAGAGTTCTATTGGTATCGTCATTGTAGTTCATATAGAAATTTATTTCTGTTGTTATTTTTTAGACTTTGCACACCAAGAAATGGTTGATGTTGAAAATTTTGATGTTTTTATAAACAATAAATATAAAATATTCAATATTTTTTGATATTTTCTTTCTGTTAAGTACTCATTGTTTAATATAATAAAACTCATAAAAATAAATAATTCATCAACTGAAATATTACAAATAATAACCGAGGGTAGTATATAGCCATGATTATATGCCAATGAGGGTTTTGCCCCTTATAACTGGCCTCGTAAAGTCACTACCACCAATGAAATAACATAAAAATGGTTTTAAAAGCCAAAGATCAACCGTTGTTACTGACAGTAGAAATGACGATTCCCAGCACTCCTCAGACGCTGGTCCTGGTCCTGCGGGCCCCCATCTGAGGAC
Organism: Hystrix cristata; assembly: GCA_004026905.1. NCBI lineage: Eukaryota > Metazoa > Chordata > Mammalia > Rodentia > Hystricidae > Hystrix > Hystrix cristata. The sequence goes on along the minus strand of PVJO010014480.1, from coordinate 4,616 downwards.
GCACGCTCTCTGCCCCAAGCCTGCCCGGCCCTGCTGAAGAAAGCTCAGGAACAAACAGATGTACCATGCTGAGCTCAGCAGGCCTCCTCAGCAGCGTTCCCAGCAAATCACCAAGTCTGAAAACTCACCAGGTACACATTTGATCACCTGTCAGCTCCTGGATGTTTAGTCTCAAGTACAAGCATCATTCTGCCTTTAAACTCCTACTCGAAATAAGCTCTCTTTAATCTGCTCCCAGTTCCGCCTCTCTACTAAAATATTTGGCTGCTTTCCCTACACTCAGGTCCATGTGCGAACAAGGCGCCGACATCCAGATCACAAACACAGAATTGGAAGCTTGTGTCTGACTCTGTTCTCCAGCCAAGCCAGGATGCCCCAGCTGAACTCAAATCAGCTTTCACCGTTTTTTACAAAGCGTATGATTCGGGAGACCCTGGCTAAGTGGGACAGAGCTCGGGCTGGCTGTCCAGGCATCTCGCCCCCATCCTCTGGGCCCGTCCTACCTCTGTGTCTCTGCTGCCACACCAGGTCTGCTTCCATTCTGGTCCCTGTGGGCAGCGGTGACGAGCTGGGACAATCAGTCCTTCATTCTCTGTGAAAGGAACAGAGCCCAGAGTGGGGGCTCTGAAGCAGAACGTAACTAAGACATCTTGGATGAGTCCCCGTAACTCTCCCGGTCACATGAGGCTCCTAGGACCCCTTGCCCATGACTGCTCTGATGTCAGATCAGACTGCAAAGGCAGCGGCCTCGAGGGTGCCCATTCACAGCAGGCCCTTGGTACGTGCTGGTCCTCCCCAGGTGGGAGGGCTCGCTCTGCACTGTCTCCCTGCTCTTCACAAGAACAGCGGCACCAGCTTAAGTCTCTGCATTTCACAGATGAGGAAGCAGGTTCAGAAGTTGGAGAGGTGGACAAGGCCGCAGCCCCATCAGGGACGGGCTGAGCTGGCAACCAGAGTTCTCTGGCCCAGAGCCCATGTGCTTAGCTTCTACATTAGCCTCAAGGTGGCTCTGTTCAGGCCAAGGCAGGTACAGATGACATAATGGCCATTTTAGGGCTGCCCTGCGAAGGTTTGTAAAACCAACTGGCTCACTTTCCCTTCGCTGGGACACGCGCAACTTTAAGGAAGGAGGTTTGCTCTGGCTCCTGCCTTTAGTCCACAGCTGCGCATCTGCCAGGCAGAAAGGTGCGGAGGGAGGGCGTGGCAGGGGGCGCTCGCAGGACACGGGGGCCAGGAAACAGCAGAGGAAGGAGCCAGCGAGGAAGGCGCGACCTCCCAACAGCTACTCAGCTGCTGGCCTCAGCGGAAGCCGGGTGAGTCCGCTGGCAGCACCACAAGCCCCGACCTGGCCTCCTTCCACAGCCTGCCCGTGAGGGCACGCAGCCCCGTGGACGGTCCGGAGCCACACCACAACTCGAGCTTTAACCGATCAATACTCATTTCCACTCCACACCCTCCCTCCCCGCCCCACACACGCCATACACACACAACGCACACTGCCAGTTGTACCTATCTTCTGTGTGAACAACAGATACAGTTTATGTTGAAGCGGGCCCTGCAGAACACAGAGGTGCCAATAGTTATTTTCTTTAGGAGCCTCCTGCACTGTGCACAGTGCTGTCCCACTCTGCACTCACACCAGCAGGGTCCTCCGGTTTTCCTCTCTCCACACCCTCAGCAGCTGCTGTTTCTTCTCTTTTCCGTGGCAGCCATCCCGTGGGCCCGAGGTAATAACCTTTTGGGTAAAGTAACGTCTCATGGTGGTCTCAGGCTGCATCCCCTTCTGATTCGTGATGCTGCGCTCTGTTCATGCAGCTGTGGACCAACTTCGTCCTCTTTGGAGAAATGTCTGTTTGGGTCCTTTGCCCACTTCTTAACCAGGTTGTCTTTCTGCTGATGAGTCATAAGAGCTTTTCAGAAATTTTGGCCAGTCATCCCTCATCCTGCAAGTGGCCTGCAGATATCTTTTCCCAGCCCACGAGCTGCTTTCTCATTGTCCTGTTTCCTTTGCTGTGCAGAAGTTCTTTAGTTTGACGTCTCCCATTTTCATAGTTTTGTTTTTGTAGCCTGAGCTTCTGGTGCGATATTCAAAATGTCGTTCCCAAACATCAAGGGAAATTTCCCCTCTTCACTCTTCTGGGAGTTTTATGGTCTGGGGTCGTCTTAAATTCTGAACACTCTGAGTTACTTTACATGTGTGCTGTAAGATAGGGGTCCAGTTTCACTCTTTTGCATGTGGAAATTCGGTTTTCCACTTTTTGAAAAGAGTACTTGATTCACACTAACCAAGATATAGAAACATCGGTGGATGAATGAAGAGAGAAAACACAGTATGTGTTTCATGAAATATTTCATTTTTAAAAAGGAGACCCTGCCATTTACCACAACATGGAAGGAACCAAAGAACGCTGTGTTCAGTGAAATAAACCAAGTGCTACATGATCTCACTTACTGCACAACATGGTTTTCTAAAAGGAGCTCAGATACAGAAAGATAACCAGGAGTGGTCATTCGAGCAGCAGGGTGCAGCGGAGAGAGAAAACAGGGCAAAGAAGGCAAAGGACCCTGAAGAGCAGAGAGGTAAGATGCCGTATGTTGAGGTCTAACACACAGCATGAGGGCTGAAGCTAACTGGTATGTGCTCTATTCGGGGGTTTGTTGCTTTTAGCTGTTCTTGTCACGAGGCAGTAACTGAGATCTGCTCACACCTGCTTCATACAGGAACCATTTTACTGTCTCTATGGATCCTATTACATCACAGTGCAAACTGCAAAACAAAAAGATAGGTAACAGGAAGTAGGGAAATAGAGCTTTCTCAAGTGAGAAGGGGAGCAAGAGATGGAGAGGGTGGGCGGAGAAGAGGGTAGGCAATGAAAAAGGAGAAATTAAGATATGTACATGTACCAGCTCCCCATAAACAATGTAACATTATGTACTGCAAACATGTACTAATAAAATAAACCCTCAAATACATACAGTGAAATTTATTTACTGAAAGCTCCAGACTCTGGCATAGCTCCTTGGTTATCAGTTCTTTCCCTCCTCCTCCCCCACATCCTTCCCACAGCCGGCCCCTGTTCCTCCTCACATAACACAATTTGTCTTTCCCTCGAAGCTCCGCTCACCTGTGCCCTAGTGGTATCAATTTCTGTCCCAGCTAAGAAAATATTTTTCACTCTACTTCATCATATGGAGGAATCATTTATTCACCCTGGGCCTGTTTGGCAGCTTTGTGCCCTGAGGTTTCCCCACAAGCAGGGCTAGGAGTTTAGGAACAAAACACTAGAAAGAAAAACAGGACTTCTTAAGGTCACTAATTTATTAATTCTTTCAAATGCATGTTTACTGGGCTCACACTGCATGAGATATTCTGCTAAATTCTGAGAGTGCTGGTGAACGAGACAGATTTTGTCTCTGCCCTCCTGGTGCTAATAATCAGTAAGTGCAGAAATAATGAAGGTCATGCTGTAGACTACAGAGAGGAGAAAGTGGTGTGAGCATGTGAGACAGAAAGACGATCAAGGATGTGGAGGAAAACACACACAGTGAGAAAGGAAATGCAAGACATACCAAAGGATCAAAACGAACTCACAGTCAAAGAATGTTTTCTAGACTGGGATAACAGCAGACTGAAGGCTACAGAATCAGCTACAAGAAAATTCAAAAACTGAGCAGTACAAGTTACTCAAAAGTAGGTACAGGAAGAAAGAACACTGAGCACAGAACAGCCTCGCTGACTGGCAGGACCCGCTCGAAGCACCTGATTCGTGTGTAACCGGCCCCAGAAAGAAAAGAAGGGAGCAAAGAATGCAAGAGTCAGTTTCTCTCCAAATCTAATGAAGACCACGGACCCAAAGATCTAAGCAACTCAACGAAACCCAAGCTGGATAAACAAAGAAAACAATACCAAAGCGTGTCGCGATCACATTGCCAAAAACCAGTGGTGAAGACAAAAACCACAAAAGTAGACGGAAGGAACACAGTATGATAAAACAAGAAATGCCACATGAATCACAACAAAGGCTACTCGAGCAAGGAGACAAAGAAATGCTGTTAATGTGCCAACCGAAAAATACATCTGGATCCCTATACAGTAGTCAATAAAAATATCCTTTGAACATAAAGATAAAATAAGACATTTCCCAGAAATATAATAGCCAAGACAATCTTTTGCCAGCATGCACTACAATAAATATTATAGAAAATTTTCCAGGAAAAACAAAATTACGTCAGAAGGATACTTAAATCTACAAAAAAGGAAAAACAGAACTAGAAATGATTAACATGCCATTTATATGTGAATCACAATATCTATTTTAAAAATTTCTTTAGAAGAAAACTGTTTAAAGCAATATATTCTGAAGTTTACACCTTTAGAAGGAAAGTTTTGACATTAGAACAAAAGATGAGGGTGGAAATAAAAGTATAATCTTGCAAAGCACTTACGCATTAAGCAATAGAATATTAATGTTTCTGAGGGTGGACTGTAAAAACTTAAATGTGAATAGCAACAATTTAAAAAATGCCAAAGAGATATGGTTAATAATTCAATAGGAGATAAAGTGGAACATTAAAAAATTCCTGGTTGACATAAAAGACAGGAAAAGAAAGAAGGA